>RSEE01000089.1:0-288136 GCA_003971905.1 Moniliella sp. 'wahieum' | reverse complement strand
AGCGAGCTACCCGAAGGGAGAGAGTGAGTTATGCCGAGGCGATAGCTCGCTAGGAAATCGTCCCGCTCTATGCAGGCATATGCCCTCCGTTTTCCATCCGACGCCCCGTTCAAAAGTTACACCCACCCCACCCTAACCCTCACCCTCACCCCACCCACCCTAACCCTCCCCCCTCACCCACCACCATGCCTGACACACCCCCCCGACACACCAAGACCAGGCGTCGCATCACAGTGAGAGTGGTAGGGGTGGATAGCTACAGCCTTGGGCTACTCAAACTAACTCACTCCCGTGGTCTTCCAGTCAAAATTGTCTCAACCCTGAATGGGTGGGGTGGGCATGCCCTTGTAAGTAAAGAGCCTGAGAAACGGCTACCACATCCAAGGAAGGCAGCAGGCGCGCAAATTGCCCAATCCCGACACGGGGAGGTAGTGACAATAAATAACGATGCGGGGCCCTCTGGGTCTCGCAATTGGAATGAGTACAATTTAAATCCCTTAACGAGGAACAATTGGAGGGCAAGTCTGGTGCCAGCAGCCGCGGTAATTCCAGCTCCAATAGCGTATATTAAAGTTGTTGCAGTTTAAAACGCTCGTAGTTGAACTTGGGGCTCGGCGGTTGTGGTCCGCTCACGGCGTGTACTGCGTGTGTCGGGCTGTGGGGGATGTGTGCTTGCTCTTCCTATGGGAGGGTGAGGGCGGCCCCGGTTTACTTTGAGGAAATTAGAGTGTTCAAAGCAGGCGCTTGTGCCGGAATAGATTAGCATGGAATAATAAAATAGGACGATTGTGGTTCTGTTTTGTTGGTTGTGACGGAACTGCCGTAATGATGAATAGGGACAGTTGGGGGCATTTGTATTGACACGCTAGAGGTGAAATTCTTGGATTGTGTCAAGACAAACTACTGCGAAAGCATTTGCCAAGGATGTTTTCATTAATCAGGAACGAAGGTCGGGGATCGAAAACGATTAGATACCGTGTAGTCTCGACAGTAAACGATGCCGGCTCGGGATTGGCCCTTGTACATTTTGTCAACAGGGTCAGCACCGTTTCGAGAAATCAAAGTTTGGGTTCTGGGGGGAGTATGGTCGCAAGGCTGAAACTTAAAGAAATTGACGGAAGGGCACCACCAGGAGTGGAGCCTGCGGCTTAATTTGACTCAACACGGGGAAACTCACCAGGTCCAGACATGGGAAGGATTGACAGATTGATAGCTTTCATGATTCTATGGGTGGTGGTGCATGGCCGTCTTAGTTGGTGAAGTGATTTGTCTGGTTAATTCCGATAACGAACGAGACCTTCTCCTGCTAACTAGCCCCTCTGGCGCATGTTCGCTGTTGGCTGGCTTCTTAGAGGGACTGTGCTGCGGTATAAGCCACGGAAGTTGGAGGCAATAACAGGTCTGTGATGCCCTTAGATGTTCTGGGCCGCACGCGCGCTACACTGACAGAGCCAGCGAGTAGGTTTGCCTTGTGCAGACGCCTTGTCCGGAAGGGCTGGGTACTCTTGTGAAACTCTGTC
This sequence comes from Moniliella sp. 'wahieum', assembly GCA_003971905.1. Taxonomy (NCBI): domain Eukaryota; kingdom Fungi; phylum Basidiomycota; class Moniliellomycetes; order Moniliellales; family Moniliellaceae; genus Moniliella; species Moniliella sp. 'wahieum'. Next base: position 286,616 of record RSEE01000089.1, on the reverse strand, counting down.
GTGCTGGGGATAGAGCATTGTAATTGTTGCTCTTCAACGAGGAATTCCTAGTAAGCGCAAGTCATCAGCTTGCGTTGATTACGTCCCTGCCCTTTGTACACACCGCCTGTCGTTACTACCGATGAATGGCTTAGTGAGCCTTGGGACTGGCCGTGCTGTGCCTTTACCGGCGCGGCGCTTGGCTGGAAACTTGTGCAAACTTGGTCATTTAGAGGAAGTACAAGTCATAACAAGGTTTCTGTAGGTGAACCTGCAGAAGGATCATTCTGGGACCAAACACCTTGGGGCTCGCCCCATGGTCCACCTGTGAACACAAACACCCTCTTAGCAAGGCAAGGAAGTATCACTGATATTATACAACTTTTGGCAATGGATCTCTTGGTTCTCCCATCGATGAAGAACGCAGCGAAACGCGAAAGGTAGTGTGAATTGCAGAACCGTGAACCATCGAGTCTTTGAACGCATCTTGCGCCAGGGGGCTATTCCCCCCGGCATGCCTGTTTGAGTGTTGTGAATCCTTATCATTCGGTGGAATGGATGTGGGAGTTTGATCCATCGGGGTCTCTCCTGAAAAGTACGAAGGTACCACTAGGAAGAGACGTTGTAGTGGGAGGCCGATACGAACACCCCCCCGATTCGACCTCAGATCAGGTAGGACTACCGCTGAACTTAAGCATATCAATAAGCGGAGGAAGAGAAACAAACATGGATTCCCCTAGTAGCGGCGAGCGAAGCGGGATGAGCCCAGATTTGAAAGCTCCCTTGCGGGCGCATTGTAAGCTGGAGACGTGCCTCGTGCGGTGCGGCTGGACGCCAAGTCTGCTGGAAAGCAGCATCAGAGAGGGTGAGAATCCCGTGCTTGGTCTGGCCTGGTGCCGTGTTGTGGGGTGCGCTCGACGAGTCGCGTTGTTGGGAATGCAGCGCAAAGAGGGGTGGTAAAGGCCATCCAAGGCTAAATATGGGGGAGAGACCGATAGCGAACAAGTACCGTGAGGGAAAGATGAAAAGCACTTTGGAAAGAGAGTTAAAGAGTACGTGAAATTGCCAAAAGGGAAGCGTTGGAAGTCAGTGCCGGAGCGGCGCCGCGTCTGCCCCTCTCGGGGGGTGTACTGGGCGGCGTGGGGCCCATGTCGGTTGTGTGTGGGGGAGAAGGCGGCGCGGAAGGTGGCTTTCCCTTTGGGGGGAGTGTTATAGCCGCGCTGGATGCCCTGCGCACGACCGAGGACTGCCGTGTGGTGGACATGGGCTTAATGGCTTTCAGCGGCCCGTCTTGAAACACGGACCAAGGAGTCTAACATGTATGCGAGTATGTGGGTGGCAAACCGGCGTGCGAAATGAAAGTGATGTGGGTACGAACCCTCGGGTGCAGTACCGGCCGGCCCTGCGTGTGCGCACAAGATGGGTCTGAGCAAGAGCATACCTGTTGGGACCCGAAAGATGGTGAACTTTGCCTGGCTAGGATGAAGCCAGGGGAAACCCTGGTGGAGGTCCGTCGCGGTTCTGACGTGCAAATCGATCGTTTGAGCTGGGCAAAGGGGCGAAAGACTAATCGAACCATCTAGTAGCTGGTTCCTGCCGAAGTTTCCCTCAGGATAGCAGAAGCTCGTGTGAGAACAATTTTATGAGGTAAAGCGAATGATTAGAGGCCTTGGGGACGAAATGTTCTTAACCTATTCTCAAACTTTAAATGCGTAAGAAGCACTTGCTGCTTGGTTGAGCTTGTGCGTTGAATGTGAGTTTCTAGTGGGCCATTTTGGTAAGCAGAACTGGCGATGCGGGATGAACCGATCGTGTGGTTAAGGAGCCAGAGTACACGCTCATGAGACACCACAAAAGGTGTTGGTACATCTAGACAGTTGGACGGTGGCCATGGAAGTCGGAATCCGCTAAGGAGTGTGTAACAACTCACCAACCGAATGTACTAGCCCTGAAAATGGATGGCGCTGAAGCGTGTCTCCCATACCACACCTTTCGTGCCAGAGTTGTGCGAAAGAGTAGGCAGGCGCGGGGGTTTTGTGCCGAAGCGTTGGGCGTGAGCCTGCGTGGAACGGCCCCTGGTGCAGATCTTGGTGGCAGTAGCAAATATTCAAGCGAGTAACCTTGAAGACTGAAGTGGAGAAAGGTTCATGGTAACAGCAGTTGGACATGGGTGAGCCGATCCACCGATAGGCTGATGTGATCCATAGCACCCTTTTGGGGGGTGTGGTTCGGGAAAGGGAAGACGGTTAAGATTCCGTCGCCGGGATGAGGATGTTCAGAGCGGTAACGCAAGCAAGCCAGGAGACGCTGGCGAGTACCCCAGGAAGAGTTTTCTTTTCTGCTACATAACTGAGAATGCGCCGTGGAATCGGGTTATCGGAGAGACGGTGCAGGGCGTGGGAAGAGTGCTGGCGCTACGCTGGCATCTGGTGTGTGCTCGACGGCCCGTGAAAATCCTGGTGCGTGTCTAGTCTCTCGCCCGGTCGTACTGATCACCGCAGCAGGTCTCCAAGGTGAAGAGCCTCTAGTTTGAAACGAGAACGTAGGTAAGGGAAGTCGGCAAATTTGATCCGTAACTTGGGAGAAGGATTGGCTCCAAGGCTTGGGTGCTGGCCGGGGCGTGCGGGTGGCGGCCTGGGCTGCCGGGGGCGCAAGCTGGCGGCTGGGCGGCGCGCTGCGGCGCGGTCCGAAAGGTGCGCTGAACAAGCGACTTGGAACTGGTACGGACGCGGGGAATCTGACTGTCTAATTAAAACATAGCATTGCGATGGCCATAACGTGGTGTTGACGCAATGTGATTTTGCCCAGTGCTCTGAATGTCAAAGTGAAGAGATTCAACCAAGCGCGGGTAAACGGCGGGAGAGTAACTATGACTCTCTTAAGGTAGCCAAATGCCTCGTCATTTAATTCGTGACGCGCATGAATGGATTAACGAGACTCCCACTGTCCCTATGTCCCTATCTGTGGAGGCTGCTCGCAGTCCCGTTTGAGATGTTTGTCTCTGATCCCCCCCTCTCTCTTCGGAGAGAGGGGGGCTTTGCACCCTGCAAGCCAACCCTACCGATCCATACGACAAATTGGCAAAGAAAAAAGAGTGGAAAAGACAGTGAATTTGCCGTGGGGTCTCATCCCCTTGCTCCTGTTGCGTATTTGTTACCGATCCCCCTGTAAGGTTCAGAGACATGTGGATATACTGGCTCTCTTCCGACTTGCGCGTAAGCTGACCCCTGCAGATACTGACTTGTGAATATATACTGTTGCGGAAGGCCATCCAGGCGGTGTCTTCCCACGGGGCCGCTCCTCGTATCCATAGAAACCAATGCATGCCCCATTTACCCCTATACTACTGCTACCACCAACGGCAGTCATAGATCTGTGTAGGCGTGACCGTATCCCGTCCAATCTGTAAGACGGTCAAGACAGTATAACCCAGTCATTATATACACAGCGATAGAAGAGATTCACATGTGGGAATCCTCGGTGCCGCCATTCTTTCTGTGTCCTCTTCCGTTCCAGTTGAGCCCTCACGCCCCTCTTCAGCCCATGTAGCCCCGTCCAGAGCCCCCATGCGTACTAATAAGAGCCCCCGTCCCCACCGCCCCACCAGTGAGCAGCTACACGCCATACAGTATACCCCAACATTGCACACTCGCCCTGCCCAAACGACCGACCCCCCCCCCCCCCCGCCCTGACTCTCCGCCCAGTGGTACTCATACCCACCCTCTTCTTTTCGTACTAACACCACTTGAATGCAACACCAGCGATTCTGGAATTATACCTTCTTCCCTTAGGTGTTGATAGTGTGGCTGCTGATCTAATCCCAACCCTACTGCCGATGAGCCCGTGCACATGCATCGACAGGGTTGGCATCGCTGTTGGTCTGGGCTGTCCGCCTGCTCCCTTTGCCCACCACCACCACCACCGCGTATGCCAAGCCATTGTTCCGGCCAGCACTTTCAGCATGCGCGTTGGCCCTGCTGACCTCGGCGGCGCGATCAATGTGAGACCTTTCGAGGTATCGTGGGTACAAAGCCAGGGCTCCATTCGCCGAAGCAGGTGCTCAATCCCCTCCTCTCAAAACAAGCGGGATGGAGCAGTGCCCACGAGCATGTTCGTTTCCAGAGGGGCTGCTGAGCATTTCATCCTTATCGCCGCTTTGTTCAAACTGTGAGCGTTATTTGTACCAACCCGGCGCGAAGCATCGAGACCACTTCGCATTCCTTTCACCCGCCGACACACACGTCCCAAAAAGAACATACGAAAGTCAGCTTACTCATCGGCTGTATACATGCAGTGCTTGCAGCAATCCTCGCCCCCACCGAACTCGGAAGACAAGGGACTGTGCTACAACTGCGTCTACTCGGAACGTCTGGGAAGAAGGAGGTGGCATGGCCATTTAGCAACACACATCGCCTCTTGACCACGCATGTGTTCCCCTGTTCTACGTTTTCCCTGTCGACTAGGGATGGCCAATGTGCCCCGGAGCCTTCCTGCGCATCGCCAGGTTCTCTGTATTTTCTTTGACACCCACGAAAGTGCGCCGTCCTCTGTACTTGTTTTTGACGTGGCCTGGGGCTGCGTGCTATATGTGGATGCTCTGGAGGGGCATGCATACGTTGTGACCACTATCTTCAAACGCCGGCGCAAGGAATGTTTGATGTTCTGGCTCCATGATTGCTGCCTGTATGTCCTTTTACTTTTATGTCAACTCTTCCAAGATGCCGCGCCCCTCGAAAGTGGAATTCCCTTCTTTGGTTGGTGCGGTGGGGCAAACGTGCGACGCGCCTCCTAGTGCTTCATCCCGTGCAGCCCGTCCTCCTTGCACGAATTACGTATATACTTGTCGACTTGCCCGCATGTCATGACGTATGGCAATGCTGCTATTTTCATGTCATTGTGGGTCGATGTTGGTACTGTTTGCGTGCAGTGCTGTGCTCATGTGGCCACCGTTGCCGCCGCGAGCAACGATGTGATTAGCTGCTACCAATCTGGGCGGTATCTCTGCAACACTTGGTGCTCCATGCATTTCGCCAAAAACTTACTGGCCCAGATTGTGGTGATGGTACGTTGGCCACACTATCTTGTGCCCTCTTGTGGAGCGAAATACGGACAACCGACTCAGACGACGAAACAACACCAGCAGTAATTGCAAAGGACGTACTTACACAACAAGGAAACTGGCGGCATCAATGCCTCTTATTCACAGGCATGCGACGCTTACGCGGTGAAAGCGCAAGAACTGCTCTACTTGACGAAGGGCAGACGTCCTCGCAAGGCAAGTGCGCGCACCGCTCTCCCTTCGGTGGGTACGGAAGGCCCTGGTTGGGCTTTGGCCAGGAAGGGACATGTGAAAACCGCTCACGTTTCCTAACCACGGGGTCATGACTGGGTCGCAGGACATTCCAGCCACTATGGTAGAGCCCGACCCATCCAACAATCCGGAGCGAATTGGACGCTCCCACGCCACTGTTACCCGCGCTGAGAATACGATGGCTAACGCAGGTGCTCCAAAGAACCCATCCATATTGAACGGCCTAGCACCTTTGGTCCTTCGGGGACAAGACGCGCGACGCCTATCCTACGTCGTGTCTGCCATCCACTCGTTGCCGCCCCGTCGGCACACGCGCTATGCAAGAAGGAGATGATCACCTTGTTCGACGCGGAGGCCAAAGCAACGTACCAACGTACAATTTTAGTGTAACGGGTGTCTAACTCTGTTCCCTTGGTCTTCCTTGAGAGTGGCTACGCCTGTGGTTAGTCCAGGGCTGCTTTGGCATACTGCCAGTGGAGAGCAAGCGTTGGTTGTCATTCCTCATTTTCCTTGCCGCTCGGACTCTTGCGCTGCGCGAGCAAAGGTATAAGGATCACCCCGCCCAAACGCACCACCCCTGTAGGACATGGATCAAGGCGCTTTTGCTTGATTTCCCTGCCGACCATGTTGCCAAACCCACGGCCTTGGAGCCGGACTAGGCATTCGCGGTGCTTTGGCTGCCCAAGAATGCAAGAAGAGCAAGATGTGTATCCGCAGAGCGTTCTGGACTGTGTGCTCTACTTTGGCCACCAATGTGTCCAAAGCACTCTTGGTGTACGACTCTTCGAGCAGTATGGCAGCGAGTTCAGTCAAATTGGTGTGGTGGCCATTTTTTGCTCTGACGTTTGGCGTAAGGAGACTCAACCCACCAACCTCGCCATCAGGACCGTACCCGAAAATGGTGAGGTCCGTTGCCGACTCCCGCTCCGGTCACACCGCCGATTGCCAAGCCAAAGCTGGGCCGAAAGTAGCCAGCGCGTGGAGTGGGCCGGGCGCGCCCCAAGACCTCGTGGGCTGGACGGGATGAAGCCTTGTTTCGGTCGTCCTACTTGAGGCCCATGTTTGTGTGATGGTCGGCTCTGGCTCGCGACGTGAGGGACCGCACTCACGGGTTCCCTGCGATTTTCTTCGTACGTCCATCCCCTAAACAGCCGGTCGGCATGGAATGCATGAGAACCACACCCTACCCGACTGTTGTTCCTCTGGTCTACGCCCAAGAGCGAGGGGAACGAGGCGATGGTGCGTAGTGGGATGTTGATCCCGTCTCTGGGCGGGATGTGTGGGTCGGGAGCAGGACAAACGCCAGCTGGCGGTGGCAAAAGACGCAGTCCGAGCGGTGCTTACCGAACTGGTTCGTCTGGGCGATGGAGGCGGCTGGGGTCACCGGTCACCGGTCACCGGTCACCCGAGCAGGACTGATTGCACGATTGAAACTTGAAACGATCCTGTGGCGGGTGAACCAACAAGCCGCTGGCGCCTCCTGACACGGCCAAGTTGAACTGATTCCTTCTCCATCTCCACCACCTCCTTCTTATCCGCCTTGCCCACCGCCTGGAGATCGTGGCGAATCGTGTGGCCTGCCGTTATGAGGGCGCCCGCGTCCGGCGGGAACTCGCGTAACACCGACAGCCGCTACGCCAGGCAGTCGTGGACTCAGCCCAAACTTGCCAACGAAGCGGACAAAACCTGGCGTTCCGATTCAGGACCATTCGAGTGATGCAGCGCACAGCAGCCTCGCGCCCTGGCAGCACGATGGTGCCACGTCTATTCAAGCAGGCCACGGGTCGCTTGGGAATTACCTATCTAGATCATCTCAACGATCGCGATGCGTTTAACCTGCTTGCTCCTTCCGACGGCGGGCAGGCAGGGAGGCTCCTCGATCGACGTTTGCCCCTCCCTCAGGGCCGATCCCGAGGGGGCCTGGCCACCAGCGATCGATGATTTGCCGCCTGCGCACCGCCAGGTCAAAGCAGGCGTCCTAGGGCGGACGACGCGGCGGTGAGGTTGGGCCACAGGCGGCTCTGCGCCCTCGTTGCACGGGTTGCCGCTGCAGGACCGGCTGCTTTGTTGCGGGGGGCTCTGCAACCGAATATTCGGCACCTGCCCCGTTCGATGAGGGCGGAGGATCCGGCTGACCAGCTCCAGCAGATGAACAAGTAGCACTGGCGTGATGTGAAGGCAATCCGGGAGGGGCGGATCTGAGAGTGTTGCGGCTGGTCTGAGGTGGGACAAAGCTCTTTTCTCCTTGCCAACCCGTATGGGTGGCTTAGGCTTTCGAGTGCCAACAGTGGTGGTATTTCTGTTGCTTCTATTCAAGGCACTGGTAAGACGGGGTTGCATATGGTGCCTTCCATTGCAGTGGGCCTGCTGGTATCCCTGATGCGAATGGGCTCATATCGCACCTGTCCCCTGCGGTGGTGCTGCGACCAAGATGGTGTTGACGCTTCCATCAAGGCACTCTGTGAGGCGGTGGGACATCTCGTCGGTCCGCTTTTGGAGCCTGTTCGTATGCGACAAGTCTATAGCACCACCCTATTCATTTCGGACATTCGTCCGCGCCGAAGTGCGAGACGTGCCAATACAGTTTCCCTCTTTTCTGCGCCACATTGACACTGCTACTAGATCCACTTGCTGTTCATCATGTACGGGACCACCCAACTCTTGTTCTCCAGTGACGTACTGACCAGGCCGCCAAACAGGTACCAATACGCTAGGCGCAGGACAATAGCCGATGGATGAAGCAAGTGATCGCCACGCTATACTGAGCGGCATTTCCTCCGCCGCCAATCAAACACTTCTCCAGGCAATGACAAGCTCGAATGGTGGCGGGTGGCCAGGACCCGCTGTCTACGGTGACCGGGGGCGTGGGTGATGAGAACACCGGACAGGCGTTGCAAGATATCGATGACCATTAGGAAGATGTGGGTCGAATCTTGGCCAGCTTCTGCCGCGACCTGGTGCCGAGGAAGACGGGGTTGCGCACCTGCAGATCGCCTCGCTCCAGCCCAAGGAATGTGGGTCAGTCATGGAGTGTACGGCCTGCTGGATGAGACGCTGACTGATGTTGACTGTTCCTTCGTGATGTGCTTGGTCGCGGTGCCCGCCTCTCTGGGTTACCGACCTAGGTTGGGCCCGGTGCGCCAATTTGGTCGGTGTGCACGTGGTTCATGTTCTCTGCGGGGCCCAAGTTGCTTACATTTCGCATTGGTGGGGAGTAGGCTGTTCCACCGTCACCGCGCCACCAGCACTCTATGGAGGGTATGTAGGTGCCCGAAAACGATGAGGCTGGCCCAAGGTCTCTTCCCATCACGGCCTGGTTACAGAGCCGCGGTGGACGATGGTAGGCGGCCGAACGCGCATAAAGAGCTGATGTGCCAGACGTGGGGCAAGGGTTAAGTGTTTCTGACGGTCATGGTTGCGGGGCGTGTTAGTTGATCATGACTCTAGCTTGATTGTGTCGTGAGCGACCTTAGTGACAGCACTAACGGGTTGCCTGCGCATTGCTTCGTACGTCCATCCTCCCAAGCGGCCAGTGTGTAATGCATGAGAACCCCTTAGAACGCGGCTTTTTCTTGGATCCACACCGAAGGGTGTGGGGGGCAAGCGGATGGTATATAGTCGGATGTCTTTGGTGTCTGGACGCGATGGGGCGGGATCGGGGACAAGGAGGGCAGCTGGCGGTGGGGCAGCAGACGCCCGGCGAGTGTTTTGCTTGTCGATGCGGACGGTGGAGGTCGCTTGCGTCGTGGTAAATTGCGCGAATGAAGCAATGCAGGGCTGGCGGCCGATTCGACCCAACAAAAGTGGGTAACCCGGTTGAGCGTCGAACGCCCACCACGTCCGTCTCCACCATCGCCCCCTCCCACTCCATCCCCGCCAGTCCAACTCCTGCCGATCCTTCTCGTATTCCTTACCCACGGCATGCAATTCGGGGCGCTCGCACGACCGTGGCCCCCGAGCGTGATGCACAGACACGATGTGGGGGAGAACGCGCGTGGCGGTGCCGGTACACCGGAGGCAAGCTGAACCCGGGCCGCCGAAGCCGCTGACCAGCGGTCCTGATCCAAATCAAGTCGGCCCACCAACACCATTCCAAAAGCAGCGGCTGCGCGGCTGTGAACAAACCAAATCCATACTGGACCGCCCCTCAAGTGTGGCCCTCGCCGAGGGTGTAGGAAAGGGGGAGACCATGACCATCTTTGTCTCCCTCAGCGCCTCGCAACACCTATCTTCCAACTCCAGCCAAGGGAATACACTTGTCCACCCTCATCCCTGTCTTCCCCTCTCCTGGACCCTCCATTACCCTCCTTTTCCCCAAACCTCGAGCCGGTGCTGGGAGTCTACAGTTCATCCCTACCGCAACACGCATCATCCCTCCCTCATCCTGCACCGCGTTGCCTCCAGTACATTCCTGCTACCCTGTTCTGACCACGACAGGCGAACGAGCATATGTGACAGGCGAACGAGCATATGTGACAGCCGCGAACGAGCATATGTGACAGCCGCGAACGAGCATATGTAAGGTACTGCATACGGATTGCCCCAGGCCCACAACACCGAATGGAGAAGATTCGAGTCGTGCCGTTACGGTGGCGAAGTGTACGTTGGCAGAGGTCGGAAACGTGGGAAGGAACCAATCTCATTTCGAAAAAACACAAGCCACAAACAAGGCCGAAACAAGGAACGCAACAAGGGTCATGAACCGTTGGAGTCGGGGCTTACCAGGACATGTTGATCCGTTGACGGTAAAGAACGAGCGCAGCACACGAGTCCGTTGGTGGGTGGCCGAAGGTGATCAGTGGCTGTAGGGAAGAGAACGAGGAAAGAGGCGGAGGCGGTGAAATGACGTCCTAACCCGGTGCAGAGTTGGTCACTGGCATGCCAGTCTCATTTTCGTTCCACCCCGGTCAACCTTCCATCGTTTGTCAGCTCGGGAACGACCACCGGTCCGCTCATGACCGTCTCCCGCCTCTCGATGGCGACTGCCCTATTCACAGCTGTTATACATCCCCATTGCCCCTGTCAGTTGACATAATGACTATCAAAAAGTCCAGGGCCAAAGCTTGCGATATGTGGGTATCCCCGCCTCATACTCCTCTGCATGGTCAGCTTATGTTGCCCTTCCCCCCTCGTCCCCTCCCGCCACTACCTCGAAATCGCTTTCGCGCCTGCTGCGACCATCCGCAGCACAGTTTGTCCCCTGGCATGGCTTATGCGGGAGGAACGCCGGACCGCTCGCCGCCGTCCTCCGGCACACGCGCTATGTAACGAGATGAACACCTTGTTCGACACGGAGCCCAAAGCAAAGCGCCAACATACAATCCTTGTGCAACGGGTGCCTACTAGCTCTGTTCCCTTGGTCTTCCCTACGGGTGACTACGCCTGAGGTTGCACTTCCGCTGTGCGAGCTATAAGGTATAAGGATATAACCCCATCCAAACGCACCATCCCGGTAAGGCATGGATCAAAAGGCGCTTTTGCTTTAATTCTCTCCGGATCATGTCGCAAACCCACAGCCTAGGAACCGGACTAGGGATTCGCAGTCCTCGGACTGCCCAAGAATGCAAGACGAGCAAGACGTGTATCCGCAGAACGTTCTGGATGCGTGCACTAATTTGGTCGATGTGTCCAAGGCACTTTTGTTGTACTGCTGTGGCAGTGAGTCCAGTCAAATTGGTCTGGTGGCCTCGTTTTGCTCTGTCATGTGGGGTAAGAAGGTGGCTCGATCCATCAACCTCGCCCTCAGGACGCGTGTGAGAATGTGTCAGTACCCGAAAATGGTGAGGTCCGGTCCAGACCCCCGTTTCCATCACGCCGCCGATTGCCAGAGCTGGGCCGAAAGTCTGTCGTCCTTGCTTGTTGAGGGGCATGTTTGTGGGATGGCTGGCTCTGGTTGCAGCGTGAGGGACCGCACTCACGGGCTCCCTGCGGTTTTCTTCGTACTTCCATCCTCTCGCACAGACGGTCGGCATGGAATGCATAAGAACCACACCCTACCTGACTGTTGTTCCCCTCATCTACGCCTAAGGGCGAGGAGAACGAGGCGATGTTGCGTAGTGAGATGTCGATCCGGTCCCGAGGCAGGACGTGGGTCGGGTGCAAGGCGGGAGGGGCAGGTTACAGCAGACGCGCGGCGGGTGGTGCTTATTGGTGTGGGCGAGATATGCGTCGCTTGTATCGCACGTCGTGAATCACAGCGGCTGGCTGTGTCGATTCAATATTCAACCCTCGAAAGTGGTTACTAGCCCGGTTGAGCGCCGTAATCCGCTCATCCTCCACCACCACCACCACCTACTCCGTCCCCACCAGTCCGGGTGCAGGCGCAACCGTGCGGCCCACCGTAATGCACAGAGACGAGGCAAGGGGGAGCGCGCATCGCAGTGCTGGCTCACACGCTTTAAGTCCGGCGCCGGTCGGCTGCAACCGGGTCGCCGAAGCCGCTGAACAGCAGTTTCGATCCAAATCAAGTCAAGGTCCACCTACGCTATTCCAAAGGCAGCGCTCGTGAGCCAATGGCCAAGCCAAATCTAGACTGGACCGCCCCTCGGAGGTGGCCTCACCGACGGCATAAGGAGGAGGGAGACTGTGACTGGCATCTTTGGCTCACCCACTGTGCCTCGCAACAACTATCTTCCAACTCCAGACAAGGGAATACACTCGCCCACTTTCATCGATCAACCCTGCCCTCCCCTCTCCTTAACACTCAATTACCCTCCTTTTCACGAAATCAGGTTGGGACGGTGACCACGACAGGCGAACGAGCAAATGTAAGGCACTCAGTGTATACGGAGAGTTTCCAGGCCCACAACCCAGCGGGGAAGATTTGACTGGTGCCGTCTACGGTGGCGAGGAGTATGTTAGCAGAAGCGGGAACTGTGGGAAGGAACCAATATCACTTATGTTGCCCTTCCCCGCGTTCCCTCCCGCCACTCGCTCGACATTGCTCTCGCGCCTGCCGGGACCATCCGCACTATTCAGTATATACCGCAGTGAAAGAGGCACATGTGGGAATTTTCGGTGCCGCCATTCTTTTTGCCACCTCCCCCTCTCCACCTGCGCCCCCGCACCTTCTGTGACTTCCCACACGTAGCCCCCGTCCAGCGCTCCTTCCGTACTAAGACACCCCGTCCCCACCGCCCACTGCCAATGAGCAGCTACGTCTCATAGCCCTCCCAATGTGCATGCTCGCCCCTGCCAAACGAACTCCGCCCCCCGTAACCACGCTATCCTCCTAGCGTCACTTCGTAGTAATACCACTTAGACGTAGCATCAGCAATACTGGAGCCATCCTGTTCTTCCCTTGTTAATGGTGTGGCTACGGATATATTCCAAACACTTGCCTCCATGCCATAACCTGATATGGCGACGCGAGACTATTATTCATTGTGTGCTTTTTGGGGCCCTCCTACTGTCTTTGTACAGGGTCGAAGGCCAGAAGGCCACGTGTTCGCCTCCTGCCCCATAGCTTGTACAGCCCTCTTCGCCACCACCTCTCCTTCCCATTCCCTTACCTCTCGCTCACCTCGTTACTTGATTGTCACTCACGGATAGCTCTTACTTGAGAAACTATTATAGGTGTCTTCCGGGTCAGAGAGTCTTTAGACGTCGCTACAGGGGTCTACAAAATGGGAGAGTCTCGGTGCCTGTGACGTGCGAACCCTGGCTGTCAGGCCAGAGGAGCGCTGAGAAGCGATCATTGGCCGGCGGGCCGACAGCACCTCTACTACCCACGTCCGTTTCTCGCTCCCACAATATGACTTTGACTCGCGCCTCCGACGAACAACTAGGAATGAGGGTGTGCGAAAGAGAGAAGAGGCTTGACTCGCAACCTCGACATTCGAAGAAAGTCGGAGGGGCGTGGTGTGAGCAAGAACCCATTTGGATAGTATGCCTAAAGACTGAAGGAAGGAGGAGCGGTCAATTAATATCCAATCCCGGCTCCAAGGATGGTCGGCACAGGCGTGGCCTGACGCCGATAGTATGCGCAATGACCGAAGAAGAAAAGGGCATACCTCTTCATTGCTTTAAAACGTGGAAAGGTGAGATGGCGCACGTGGAAGCGTGCACTCCTTCACCTCCTCCTCAGATGTTGAGAGGGAAAGAAGCCGTTCCTTTAACCGAGGACACGTGTTGAGTATCGGACCACACCTGGGTTGATACTCATATCTTTGGTTCGATTCTAGTTTGGATCGGTCCTAGTTTGGTTCGGTACTAGTTTGGCTTGACGTGCTTTATGGGCGAACCGATTGGTGGTCTAAACCTGCATGGTTCTTTTGTTTGAGTTACCTTTTCACATTTCCCCACTTTTGCATATAACCAGGATGTCCGCACTCGCGGGTAAGTATACAATATGCTATTCTTCACCACAGCTGTCACGGGCGATGCCCGCCAGGGGGCTCGCCCAGGTTCTTGGCGTACAATCCCTTAGGAGACGGAAGGACGACTTACACGGTAGTTTCGGGCTTGGGCTGATTGGTGAATCCGAGCGGAGCTAGGGACGAGAGGAGAGGCCTTTAGTGGGCGGATGCACGTATGGCAAGGCTGCGTCTGCACCGGCTTGGGCCGTAGTAACATGTCTGAAGCCTTCGGGACTTCGGGACGGGATGAGGCAGCGGCGGACAAACACTGCCTGAACGGAGACCGAATAGAGACTGGGAATCGACGCGACCAAAGGAAGGCTCGCGCGGCTGGACTGACGAATGGCTGGGAACGAGGTCGGAGGAGAAGTCGGACGCTAACAAGAGCAAGCTGCCTGCACTGGATCAATTGGCTGGAAAACGGGCAGGAGTCGGCGGAGAGGATAGGTGGGAAAGGACGAGAGGGTCGAGACGAGAATGGAAGGTGGGGGAAAATCCCCATCAACCAGGGGTACAGGCAAGATCAAAAGGGAAACGGATACAAGAGCTGAGGGGGTGTGTAGAAAGGAAGACATGTCAAAGCGAGGTTGATCGCCACAGGCGCGACCGAGAAAGGAACTTAACGGAAACGGGGACGGGACGGCAGACGCCGCCACGGCACTTAATTTAGCCAACCATCATCACACTTGGTTGGCCTGCGGAGCACGCTCTACTGGGCATGTGCGGAGCAGGCGGACCTTAGCTTGGGTCGGACCATCTCATGTCCACCGCAGCCCGTGACAGGTAAGCTGTATCGTACGACTAGCAGGTAGATGCACCATGACTAGTGACTATTGAATGCTCAGTCGTCGGCAACAGCACGGTTCTCCGGCTCAGCCAACCAGCTGCAAGCATGGTACGTGTAGACGGTCTGATTGATTCGAATGGTGCCAAGACATGCGGAGCCCAAGTGCGGGCGGAGGAGAGGAGAGGGTACATTGTTTCCGCATCCGAACAACAACAAGGCGCACGCCCTCCATTAGCGCCGTAGGTCGTTCGATCTGGTACCCGTGCGGGTGCGAGAGCCGGAGAGAATCCAGCCCTCGTTGAACTTGGCAAAGCTTTGCCGTCCTGTAACTTCCTCGCTTGATTGCACTCGTACGTTCTCCAGCCCCAGGAGGCCGGGGAAGAACGCTGCCTCCGACGACGCCGCGGGCTGCTCGCAGCCGTCGGTTCTTCCGATGCAAGCGCGGAGCTGTGGAGGGTAGATTGGATCGGCTGTGAGGCAGGTAGATCTGACGCGGTCCCAGCAGCCAAAAGAGTAGAGGACGAGCTCGGCCCTCCCCTTTCGCTTAGGGCTGGCGCGCCAAAAGACGTAGCTGACACTTCGCCAACGTCCCGTGACTTAGCCGTAGATGCCTTGTGCGATCCCAATTGGCCGGGGGGGCTGCTACCCCTAGCAGAAGCAGAGGCATTACGCGTCGCAGCAAGTGGCGTAGTCTTCTCTTCGGCCGTGCGCGCAACTTCTCCCTCTGCCGCTGGGGAAAGATATCGTGCTCTTTTGCTTGATGAAGCCTGCCCATTTCGTGATGGGTTGCTGTTTTCTTCCTCTTCGGTCCCGGAAGTGTGCAATGATCGGCGAAGGGCATACGTTTTACGAATAGGGGCAGTCGACCATGCAGTGGGAAGGGGTGGGTCGTTGCCTCCCATTGGCCTGGAGGGATCCCCTTCGACGGGCGGCTGGGAAGGAAACGAGAAGGAGGTCATTAATCCATCGACACATTCATCCGCACACGAACCACTTGGAACTTCATTAGACAACCCAGCATGGCGAAGCTGGTTGAATAAGAACTTAGCGGATGGGATTCTTACCTTTTCTCGAGGGCCACGCCCTCTCTCATTCGCTGCCGGTTCGAGGAGTTGGCTCGGGTGAGCTGAAGTTCCTGACAAGGATAATGTTGCTTGCGAATTCTCTGATGGTCCAGCGGGGGCTAATCCTAAAGCCTCATCCCCCGCACGTTCTCTTCCTTCCACGCCTTTCCCTTGATAAAAGGAGCGGAGTGAGAGGAATGAGCAGTTCCAGAGACACGAGACATGGGTGGGACAAATGCGATCCAGTCGCTCGAGGAGACCAAGGGATGCGAAGCGGGTATGGAGACGGAACCTTCAGTATTGGTACTGCAGCGTGCATGAGTGAGCCGTGGAAGTTGCGAGAGAGGCAGGCTACCAGATGGCGGGCGACCGAAATCGAAATAGGCCGGCTGCGCACTGCCTGGCCATGAAGACTGAGATGATGTTGCATTTGCTTGATGAGTGTGGGAGGCAGTAGGAGCAAAACTTGATGTGGCTAGTTCGCCTTGGCCTATGCTGGAAAGAGGTAGTTCGGCCATGCTTAATGGAGCACTGGTGCTTGCGATCTCCCAGCCAGGGTGTGGATGTTTTGGGATGTACTCATGAACCCTGATTGGAGCCGGGGAAGGGAATGGGCCTCTAAAGGCTGGTGCATGTGGTGCCACGCTGAAGGTTGGCACAGCATCGGGTGTGGCAGAGTTAGAGGGAGGAGACTGATGGTGCCGCTCATGATGGAAGATACACAGCCGGCCTCAGAAAAGATGTTGTAGAGAATGGCGCGATAATAGCTGCTGCGGTGGTTCAAGCACCCCTGAATCGGGAGTGTGGTAGGGGGGGAAATGGACCAATGAACCCAGGCGATGGTAACCGTCTGAGTCATCATCAGCACTGTTGGTGAAATACATGCCATGCACAGGAGCCGCCACAATGGTACTTGAGACGTCTTGTGTCCGTGGTGACGGATGCATCAATGAGGGTTGAGACCTTATAGTCAACACTTGGGGTATATTTGCGACCGGCCCGGTGTCCCAGCACCCCCAACATTCATAGTATCGCTGTCGGGGTGAGGGGAAAAATGGCATCCACGCGGGGGTACGATAATAATGATGATGATGGCAGTGGTGGAGACCCAAGCCGTAAGGCCGTCGGGAAGGTTGAAACCGCCATTTCGTTTGCGGTACCTCATACCAGTCTCCACCATCCGCTTCGCCTTCCGCATCTTCGTCGGCGTCAATATCTGTATCGAATCGCCAGCAGCATCAACATGGAGGTCAGTGGAGACATCCAGCGAGGCCTCCTCCATGTTGGCCCCTTTGCCATCGCCGTTCTCCCTGACACGGGGTGTTTCCATCGCCTCTGAGTCACCCGCATAATCGGGTTCCCCGCTGACGTCAGAACCCCCACAGGCTACCCTCCTGGACATGATGGTTGACGCTGATGGGGTCAGATATGCCAGGAGCGGGCGTCGGAAAAGACCCCGACGTGACGGCTGGGGTACACTGCCTGGCGTCGACTTGGGAGGGTCCTAGCAGCGGCGCAAGGGGCGGACGGGAGGCGGAATGGAGTAAGCGATGGTAGACGTCATTCTGGATCCACGGCCGTTGGGGAGGGAGGCAAGGCCCTACACGAGAGCGGAGCTGGTCAGATCCTGATGGGTGGTGTCCCGACGCCATGGAACCCCGAGAAAACTGGATCGGGGGGCTTGGCGGCCAACAAGATCATCTCCACCGTGTCTCGAATTGAGATGGGCAAGCCCTCAAGCAGCCTTCTACAGCAAACGTGAACTGAGCGAAGGAGAAAAAGGGCCCGTGGGACAGGGCGACGATCTGGGACCAGACTTTGTTTCTCTGTGCTTGAGGAACGGCCCGGAGAACGCGGCCAATGGCTTGCGTGGCTTCCTGTACGGCCACTTGCACCGTGATAGCGAGACGGGGGAAAACTGGCTTGCGACCCTTTTTGGGCCTGGGGTCCAAACGCAGGGCATGAAGCGGCTGGGTAGGAGGGGGGAAGGGCGGCGGAGCGTCAGCCTGCACGACAGGGTCAATGATGAACCTTCGGATCAAAGGTGCCCCTCGTGCGGCCTGCCGCTTGAGCGCCCAGTACTTGGCCACCGAGATGATGACGTTGTACTTGTCCTCTTTGGTCTGCTCGTCGTTGGATCCTTCAGGTGAAAGTGGCATGCGGGCAACATACGCGCGTACTCGGTCGATCATGTACGCGTTTGCCACAGGCTTGTGGATTAAGGACTGCAGCATCCTCTGGGCCGACTTGTGGTGCGCGTTCGCGCGTGTCGTGGCGCTGGTGGGGTACGCTGAGCAAGCGCCAAGTCGGGCACGATTACGGGCGCGGACCTTAAGACGCTGAAAATGGCCTCTCGATCGGATGGAGTGTAGGACCCATGCGTCTCATGCCCAGCAGGACAATGACGGTGGCACCACATCTTCCAAGTCTCGCCCTCGTCCTCCACCTCGTGCTCAAAGCGACGAGTGACCTTGTGAGCAGTCCGGCGGCGCGCGCACACGTCACATGGAAAGCCAACAGGCACGGTGGATGACTGCACTCAATGCACGCCCCCGGCATGCGAAGGGGAGGTGCCTTGGAAGGGGAGCGACACAGGTAGCACGTCAAGGCACGTCGCTCCCGGGGCACGGTCTCTACACCTTGGACCGGCTCCATGTAGGGCAACCGTGTCGGGGCAATGTCCGTCTCCGGGATCCAGAGTGCGCAGAGAAGGTGAACCCAAGCCCCCTGGGTCGTTTGCTTCCATGCAGTCAAAGATGTTGGTGGATCGATGGAAGTGGCAGTGAGGATAGAATCGTCTGATCGGACGCAGCCGCTCGCAACGCGGCATCGAGACCCGGACGCGCACCAGAGAGGTGGAGATAGGGTAAAGGTTGACCTGATGCTATAGGCAGATGCACAGGGAGGTCGATGGGAATTTCACTGTGGGGGCACAGTTCACACCGCAACCTGCGTCCGTTGCCCGAGTCGCAGCGGCGGCAGTGCCATTGCCCTTCAGGGATGTAAGGAATGCCGTAGCAGACTTGGTGGACGGCGAGGTTGCACCCATCGCAATAGACAATCTGGTTGCCGCTCTCGCACTCCCCATCGTCACAGACAGCGCAGCGAGATGGGTCTCGTCCAGTTCGACATCGTCGGTTGCGGACTGTGGGAAACATGCGTCCCATTGCCAGGGGGCATTGACAATAGTGGGATCACCAGCATCACTGGATCCATTCAACGCTGATAGATATTCGCGCGAACGAGCCTGGCGGTTGGGAGAGTCAGTTGATGTGCCATCCATACGTCCCAGCAGGACGGGGGCACGTACCATCAAACACGCCCTCCCGTTCGAAGCGGTCCAGTATAAGCTCGAAAGCTCGGGGATACCGGGGCAAAGTTGGCGCTGCGGCGGGCATCATTGAGAAGAGACAGCCATTGGGCATCCTGCTCGTCCATATCATATTCGACGGGGCGGCGGGTGGAGGTGGCTGATGGGCGGGAGGCAGGAGGGAGCTGTTAAAGCCAAAGGCAATCGCGTGTGGGTCGGTGACGCCAGCAGGCCCCAGTTCGGGAGCGGCAGCGCGCGGAAAGCGCCTCCAGCGGGCCTCAGGGAGGATGAGGCGCTTACCGCCGGCGGTTGCGCTGGCCGCACCACCAGCGCCCAGGCGCCCGAGCCAGGCGAAGCGCCAGGGGGCGCTGCGTGCGAAGCGGCTGCATCGACAGGCGTTGCGGCCGAGGCGGGTGGGCGGCGCGGACGCACATCGAGGCAGACGCCGGGGGGCGGCAGGGCGTGGGAGCAACGCAGGCGAGCGAACGGGGGTCGAGCGCCGACGGGGGCCAGCCAAGCTTACGCCCGGCCGAGCGGCGGCTGGCTCTTGCAGCTGTGGCGCCAACATCAGCCGCCGCTCACAGGACGAGAGAGCACTCCGGGTTACGTAACATTCTCATGTCACTAGTGTCACTCTCCTGTCCGCGAGAGGCGCCACGGACGCAAAAGACTAGAAGAACACACGCGTGGTATTGCAGGACGATCCGCCTGAGAATGCGTTGCGGATGTGTCGCCCACAAAAAGCCTCATGATTGGTATGCGTCTACCGCTAGGGTGTATGGTGCAAGAAAATGATCTAGATAGACAGAGGAAATTAAATTGTTTTGCATGGCGACTGGTATACAAATCAGCGGCGTGGCGCAGGGTATTACGTATCGCTGGGACAGCTGTAATGGCTGTACTTTGGGAATTCTGTTCTCTGTTGTGCGCCCGTCTTAGTTGGGCTGCCATCGAAGGACTGAGGTAGTGGTGAGCGGCGCGTCTGCAAAGCGTGCTTAGCTCATCCACGTAAGCGGTTTGGTAATGTGGTTCCGCCTGTGAGGGCGGAAACAGATGGAGGAGGCAGTTCTGCTGCGCACTCCGCCAGGCCGGCCTCAATCGAACGTCTCGGTGGATTCCAGTGCCATGCTTGGGGGCAGATTGCCTGAAAGCGCGCGGCAGTCTTGCGAAGCGGCAAACCTTCTCTTTTTCCTTTTTTTTCTACTTTCGGCGGGACGGTATTGGCCACAGCGGAATGTGGAACCCGCACAGCACTCAATAGCGGACACTTGGCCCAGTGCATGCCCCAATGGGCGGGGGCAGGTGACCGGTGACCCGGTGAATCGCAACACTACCCGTGTCCGACGTGAGATAATGTAATTGCTGCGGTGGAGGTAATCTGGCGGAATGATTCCTTCTGCAACCATTCCGCCCAATCCCTCTGCAGACCGGTATAAATTTTCTTCTTCTCTCCGTTTCTCTTGCTGCCATCCACCACTCACCTTCCCACGCTTGTCTTGATGAGGACCATGCAAAGGTGAACTCCGGCAAAGCCGGACCACATTTCTCAAGATACCCTGGACGTCTAAGGTGAGTGCTGGTTACTACCCTGTCGGATGATTTTACCACTTTATCAAACTAGAGTCTCGCGGTCGATTGGTTCGCGATCCATTTTGGTCCTGACGCACCCTTCCAGCGTGCAGCGAACCTTATGTGCTGACACAATCGTTACTCAGGTCCATCTCGATACCCTTTACCTTGGCCGTCGCTTCAGCTTCATCGTCCCTGACTAATGGTGAGCAATACTTCCTGGTCTGCGCGCTCTCGCAAGGATTAATAATTGGAATTACCGTCCGAGGTGTGCCCCACTGCAAGGGGCCACCGCCTGCTGAGGATAACAAGGCTGTTTTATGAGCTCTTCATTTGCGGCGCTTGGACATGATGTGCTGACAACTCTTGTGGTTACAGTATACCCCCAACCGCTTCATGTTACTCTGCCTCTCTTGATGAGACCTCTTCCAGGGCAAGCTTCCAATGGTAAGTTTGTTCTTCCTTTTCCTTTGATGATGATCATATCACGACGGTCTACGTACAATTGCTGCCGAAAAGGCCCGAACCCAATTTTTTCCGGCACTTCTCTGATTCTTGACGGATTCCTTCGATTCTGTTACTGACACTTTGCTCTTTTTGCATGTGTGCAGCCTCAGTTCATCGGTCATTGTCGCCATCGATGTGCAGACGTCAATGTTTGACAATTCCCGCTAGGTTCGTCCATCTTCCCTTCTATAAGTGAAATGCAGTCAAGTTGTTTTCGTATCAAACTCGTGTTGTGTGGAGAGCACCTTCATAGATTAAACATCGGTTGAGCGAAGATGTTACCGTCACTGTTTTGCGGCTTTTCCCGCTTGCCTCGAGGCTAGCTGACCAAGAACGTTGGTATACCAAGAGCGACAAGCCCAGAGGCAAGTGGAAAACGCTAGATATGAAGCTTGCAGCCGGGACAAAGAACACAGACTGAACAACAACGGTACGGAACGGAACGCACTAGCTGCGGTGTAGCTCCGCCACCAAGGCGAGCAGGAGTGGGGACAGATGCATCCGGTGCGACAGCTGATGCTGGCACTATACTGCTCTCGTTCGCCCCGCAGCTGCCGCCCCAAATCGCCATTTGGGTGGTTGAGAGCAAATTGCGCCTTGCCATGCCCCAGCGCTTGCGCCAGCGCAAAAACGAGCGCGTCGCCCATGGCCAAGGCGAGGGTAGTGGAGGAGCTGGGGGCAGGCACAGGACCCCACGCTTCCGGTTCTTGCGTGCTGGGCTCAGGACCGGAACCACAGGGCTCGTCCAGCGAGAGCATGGCAGCGGACTCGACCTCAGCGCTCCAGTCCTCCTCCCCCGATACCGAGGTGGAAGACAGGCCAGGCGTAGATGCGGAAGAAGGGGTGCGCGAGCTATTTGACGATGCAAACGCTGGTGGCGCCCGAGGCGTGGGGTGGTGCAGAAGCGGGAGGCGACAGTCGATCCATGCGTCAGACTGGAGGACAAGATCGGAGTCGGGCTTGCCACAGAGCGCAATCATACGTGCCCCCCTGTCGCAGAGGTGCGGAGTGAGGGCCAACAACTCACTCGTCGCCCCCGAGTTGGACAGAATGAGCACCACATCTTTCCGCTCTACCATGCCCAGGTCGCCATGCAGCGCCTCGATTGGATGCAGGAAGGCCGAGGGAATACCCAGGGAGAGGGAGGTGGCATGCAACTTGCGTCCAATCAATCCCGACTTGCCCACCCCACACCACACCAGTTTGCCCGAGCGCGTCGAAGTTTGCCATCAGACCCTACGCGGTCGTACAGCTTCCAACGCTACCTCGACAGCATGATCAAATGACTGGCCGGGTGAGGTAGCGAAGTCCTCGACCGGTCGGCTGAGGCGTTCCGCAGCGGCGAGCAAGGCACGTGCTTCTGCACGAAGAATGTCAATGGCCTGAGCCCTGGATGGCGGAATAATAGAGGGAGCAGCTCCGAGGACGACCGCTGGTAGGGAAGCAGTTTTCGCTCCGGAGCGGGAGGCGTAGCTGGACAGCTGCACATCGTGGAAAGGAGGAGAGGAGAGGATCCGGGACTGGTGGGGGCGGGCGACGGGTCCCTGTCTCCTTTGGGGGAAAGGTCGGTATAGGCGGTGTACCACATGGTGTGGAAAGGACAAGGACCAAGCGTGGCAGACATGGCGGGGGCTGGACACGCACTGCAGTCAAACGAAGCGGCTGGGGCCGTGCTAGGTGGTGGTGGTAGAGAACGAGGCGGGATGGGCCGGGAGGGGCAGGGGAAAAAATGCATAGACGCGTCGCCATTCTAATCAATTCATTGTCTGCGGGCTTTTTCCAGCGCCGGCGTTTGGCAGCCGGCGTGGAATAAGGATTGCAAAACCACACTGCTCACGTGGGGACCGGACTCGGAGATTACACTGCTACAGCGAGCCACGCAGCCACGGACTGCGACGGGTGGGGCCGATTATCGATTAGCCTCCTGGATCGATAGATAGATATATCGATGAATCATCGCTAACAGGCACTCGACCAATGATCCGGCCCGCTCCGAATACGACAGGGGCCCTCTGCACGGTGTCCCTTCACAACGAGGCGCTGATGAGATCGATGAGGGGGAGGCGAAGGCAGCGCGGGCCACATCTGCCACACCAGCCATACTGCATCTCCTCCGACTTCCGCGGACAGACACGCCGAGGCCCAGGCCCACATGCTTTCCTCGCCAGTCCCTCGTGGCGCGCTCGCTGTGCCTCGTCTGTCCTGGCCCGCGGCCATTGCGCGTCTTATTGACTCGCGATGACGTGCTCAACAGCTGCGTAATAGTCATGTAGCGACTGCGCCATTCTATTATGCACGCTCCCGTGGGATCGAGCTCGACATTGGGCCGGCGAAGTGGTGCTGAGCTCAGCGCTAAACTATTGAGGCGCTAATATGGCCTTTAGAAGGTGGTACTAATACACCGTCGAGTTATTAGTCTTCAAGCTTCATCTCTCTCGTACCGATATCGCTGTTGCCATATTCCATCTTGTTAGTCGTCGCACTCGCGCGATTCTCTTTGACTGCTTCATATGCTCTGTTTTACACACCTCCACACAGGATGTATATGAGCGTCAGTACTCAGTTTAGGACTACGGAATGTCCGAACTCGGTACTCCAATAAGCCACAAGTGGAAGTTGGAACATAGATGCGCACAATCTCTCCAGATGCTGTTCCGTCCAGGCGAAGGGGGGGGTGTTCGACAGGCCATTGAAATAATAGAAGCGTTAGATACATTGAATTTACGTTTCCAATAGTGTATTCCTGCTCAAGAGGCGCTGAAAACTCAATGGCTGAGCTCATGCCATGGTGAGCCATTGAGGTGTATGAGGACGACTCATCTACAGGATCGGATGAGTTTGTGGACGAGGAGAAAACTGGTGCCAACAGGGGGAATGAGCTCCTCTCTTCGAAACGGCTACAATCGACCCAGCTGTTGACTCCTTTGGCGGGGGAGAGAAGTGCTGGATAATGACGAGCATCGTCGGAGAACGACAATTTCGAGGCAAGCTCCTCAGCGCGGGCAAGATTGGCGAATGAAAAACGGGTCTGCCATTTGAGAAGAGAATAACTGGACTCAGCCCAAGCGCACGGGCTCAGACGAGAGAGAGAAGATCACGTGCGTGTAAGAGTGCTATCCTGAGCGGAGGTTCCTCCTCCCAGTGAGGTAGTAAGGCCCCGCCCGCCCCATGCTCATCGAAATACACAGGCACATGCTGGCTGAAGGAGATTCGGATGCATGGCAAAAAAAGTCGAAAAGGAAGAAGCGGTAACGTTACACTACCCAGCGATTCGGTTTTGTATCATCAAAAGGCCCTAACAGAACAGGGAGGAAAGGGGATAAGGGGGGGTATCAAGCCCAACAGTAAGCCAACTGTAGGAATATAACAGAAATCGGATGGTCTTAGCTCTCCTGGCCAGAGTTGAAAGAGGGATAACCCATTGGGCCCCACGGATACGGAGGTGCTCTTGGGGAGCCCGGAGGATGAGGAGAGGATGGAGGCTGAGCCATGGCCTGAGCATACGCCAACTGAGCCGCCTGAAGCGCATTTTCTTGCTGGATCCGCAGCTCATACGGATCGGTATAGCGTGTTCCCATGCCCTGTATTCCTAGCATCGAGGGCATTCCCATACCCATTCCCGGCATAGGCATCCCAGGAACGGCCATACCCGGCATAGGCATTCCCGGTAAGGCCATCCCTGGAATGGCCATCCCTGGAAAGGCCATCCCTGGCATGGGCATTCCCGGCATGATGGCATCCCCGACATGGGCATTCCCGCCATGGGCATCCCCGGCCATGCCGCGTACGGATTCGATAGATAGCCCATCATAGGTGGGTGTACACCTGGGGCCAGGGAAGAAGGATCCATGTCTCCAGGCGAAGTTGAAGAAGGGGGAGACTCTTTAGGAGAGGGGTGGGAGGAAGACTCGAAGGGTGCCTTGTCGCTTTTGTTTCTTCCCTTTTCGTGTGGAAGGGTGATATCTTCGTGGGAAGTTGGGAAAGCGGTGAAATTGGACTGGAAGGTGCGGGGACCGGCAGACCTGCGGGCTGGTTTGGAGGTGACTCGGGGCGTGGAGGGGAGATTGGGGGGTTCGTGTCGGTCATGGCGCACCCTAAGGGAGAAACAGTCCCATCCAAACAGGTGCCGGTAGGGGCGGGCATCGCAGGCCAAGGGAAGAGAGAAATCGGATAGTAGGCGAGATGGAGGCGGTAATGTAACTCCATATGGAGAGCGGGAGGGGTTCCACGCTATCGTTTTCTCTGGTGTGAGCAGCAAGGGGACTCGGACTCGGTTTGGGACTTGCACGGAGACTGGAGCGGGAACTGAGAGCTAGAGCTGGAGCTGGAACTGGTGCATTCACCAGGGGCAAGATTTGTGATGACCAAAGGTGTACCAAGAAGGGGTGAGCCTGCGCTACTGGGGGAAAAGTGGATGAAGGTACAAGGTCGAACGTAACGGACAGATGCTGAGGGTCCCTGTTTTCCATCTGCGCTAAGGGCGCTTCCACTTGGGAGGAACAAGAGGGTACGAGGATTGGGGTGTTCTGCTTCACTGAAGCAGAGAAGGCCGAGTGCTCTCCTGATGGAAAGTGAGGATGGGCACCAGTCAGCACGCCTGGCGAATCAATTCGGTGTGTGCGACGAGATGCAGGACTGAGAGGTAAGGGAAGTGGGCGTTTCCTCCTTCTCCAGAGTGGGAGACAGATGAAGGGACCTTAGGCGAGACATCGCCGCGGTTATATCGCCTGTAGGGGACGATGGATAAGCCGAGCGGTCTCGGGCCGCGGAGCATGGGGTTCAGTTGATGGCTCGTCTTGCCAATCAGCACGTCTGGGGAGGTTGATCATCCCCTTTCCGGCGGAAAGGAAAGATGCTGCTTCCTTGTTAAGCTGCGGGAGAGGAGACAAGAGCGGCCTTCCCCTGCATTCGCAAGGCCATGACCGAGTGCACCTGAGCTCGGTGGGTAAGAAAGTCATAGTGACGTCGAGGAACTCGGTGTGCTCCCGATCGAGGAAGAGCCGGTCCCGCTCTTTTCCGACCGGATAGGCAAAGAAGGGGGAACTCTCCTCATGTGGATCCAGGCTTAACCGTTCCGGCCGCCCGTAGAGTTGAAACACGTCCAGGAAACCTGCGTAGGGTCAGCACAGAAAGTGTGATTCAGGAAGAAGCGAACATACCCAGGATCCATGCATCATTGTCTTGTTCCCCTGCTCAGACGCGGGCATGAGCATCACCCACCTGCCTTGCGCATTTTTCCTGAGACTGAGGGGAGACCATTCCCTCAACTTTGAAAAGAGTCGATTCCTGCACCAACTCGGCCCGTGACGGGTAGACGGCATATACATGAGCCGCGTAGATGACGCTTGCGTAGGGCGAGCTCCGGTATGGTATGCCGACTTTGACTCGTAAAAGTATGCCACCGCTTTGGTTGGGGCGACCCCCGGTGGCGGAACAGTGCCCAAGAAGGGGTCGTAGGTTGGAGTAAACTCAGAGGTGTGCGAAAAGAGCAAACTGGAGCGATTTCCGGCCGAGCCTAGCTTCAGATACCACGGCTTGGTGGCCGTGCTGCTCGCATCTTCAGGGGAGGCGGCCAGGACGAGATATGCATTTTTCCACTCAGTCGAGCCCATGAAGCGTGCCTTGACTTTCCCAGCCATACGGCCCTTCTGAATGGGCGAGGAAACCATGTCCAGGGAAAAGTCAGCCTCATCGCCTGGCGAAGGTAGTTGGTCTTCATCCAAGGCGGGGAGGGAAGTCGGGTCGCCGAGAGTGAGCGGCTTTCCCAGTGAACTCATCCGCCGCGTCCGCGAATCCACAGGAGGGAATCGATGGGCACGAAGGAGAGCAGCCGTGTATATTTCCTGGAGCCGCATCTTCTCCCACGATGCGAGGCGTAAGGCATTGACCCAGGCCTGCACCAGGCGTGGTCCAACCGGACCCTCGATACACCAGTACGAGCGGTTACCGCCCGCCGTGCAGAGCGAAAAACATTCTCGTATGTCCCCTTTGAGTTGGGCACCGAAGCAACCGCCTCGCCAAGATCCCCCACATAGTCCACCACCCCTTCCGTCACGTCCATATAAAATGGAGGACCTGCATCTGAGCCTGCGCCGCCGCCGTCAGTTCATGTACACGCCAGATGGAGAGCACAGTGCCAGTAAGCTGGACAAAGCAAAGACACCAAGCCTTGCGCGGGTCGGTCGGTCGTAGGGGACGGCCGTCGGAGGAAAGGTCGTCCCGCCGGCTCAGGTAGCCCTCCATATACAGCTTATGATTTTGGGCATCATGGCGGGTCAGCGCGCGGCGCAGGTCGGGTTGGACAAAGACCCAGTCGTGACCGACAGCGGTGGCTAAGCGAGGTAAGGGGGTGAGAGTCCTAACGTTGGGGTTGGGCTGGGCTTGGGACTAGGCTCACGGCTTGGGTTAGGGCTGGTGCTGGATGAGGGGCCGGAGCTGCCTGGGACGCGGGCGAGAGCGAAGGCTGAAACTGAGGCTGAGGCTGAAGCCAGTGGGCGCCTTGACGGTGGGGAGCAGGGCTGGACGTCCCCGCTGGCGTTGGATCCATAGCAGGGAGAAAGAGGAGGGCTGCGGTGGCAATGAGGGGTGGTAGGGGGGTGGGGGGGGGGTGGGGGTGGTGAGGGTGAGGGTGAGGGTGATGGTGGGGTGGTGAGGGTGAGGGTGATGGTGGGGTCAGTGGGTGGGTGAGGTGGGGGGGGGTGGTGAGGGTGAGGGTGATGGTGGCGTCAGTGGCGGTGTGGGACTTGGCCGAGTGCGGGCGAAGAGGGGTGGGCTGGTGGGGGGCCTGAGCTCAGGTCCTGAGGTCTGGGGCCTCGTCACCGTCACTAGTCACTAGTCTGTCACTGATCAAGTGATCGGCTCGTTCAACCGCGTCGGTAGAGTAGTACATCCAGCACCCCTTGAGAATCTGCTGTGTATCCATTTTTCTCTTTGCCTTGCACGGGCCTACATGTTGTCCCGTCCT
Source organism: Moniliella sp. 'wahieum' (assembly GCA_003971905.1). Taxonomy (NCBI): domain Eukaryota; kingdom Fungi; phylum Basidiomycota; class Moniliellomycetes; order Moniliellales; family Moniliellaceae; genus Moniliella; species Moniliella sp. 'wahieum'. The sequence goes on along the minus strand of RSEE01000089.1, from coordinate 258,768 downwards.
CTTTCCTCGGCATCAAATGTCGTCGAAGGTCATCTTTCGATCGTCTGAGTAGACGCGCATTAGCCCCAAAGCAGAAGGCACGCACTACTCTACCGTCGCGTTTAGCTGTGCGAGCAGCCTGAGGTTTTCTGCGTACAGCTTCTCCAGCTCGGCCTCTGCCTCGCCACCGAGTCAAGCAGGAAGCGAGCGCGCTGCCGACCGGCCGCGGTGGACGCCATCCCCGCCTCCTTGATCGTCTTGAGCTCCGCCTCGACCTGGGTTATGACCCCCTCGTCGTATGTGATCCGTGCCTTGTTGGCCTGGTACACCTGCGTCGCAGCAAACACCGGATCCGCCACCAGCGCCCGCATCGCGTGCATGAACACCGGACGGCCAGGCCGGATTGCGGACGGGCGCCCATCCACGTGACGGATAGTAATCACCTCGGCCGACTCGAGGGCCTTGAGACTGGCCTCGTTTCCCTTGAACGTACCGAACAGAATGCCATAATAGGGAAGCTCCCCCTGCTTGGCCAGCTTGGAGATCACCCCCACGCTTGTGCCTGCGTCCAGGGAAGCGTCGCCGCCTCCTCAACGTCTTCTCCAAACGACTTGCGTAGCGCAACGGTAGTGTGCCCAATAAGGGACTGTACGGCGGATTGGACCGTCTGTCCAACTTGAGCTTCTCCACCAGGTCCGACAAGTCTGTCTGCCGTCCACCCAACTTGTCCACCCACTCTGCCGTGGAAGGACGGAGACCTCCGTAGGGTGCGCCTGCGGGCGACGAGTCAAGTTGACTGCGTAGCCGCTCGGCCGCCTTGGATGCAGCCGAAGAAGCATGCTCTTCTTTCGCAGCATCGTCTGAGGGAGGCGCACCAGCCAGAGAAGTGAGACGGGATTGGATGGTGTCCTCTGCGCAGGCGCTCTGGCCGTTGCTCCTCCTGCTCCGCCAACTCAATAATCTTGGCCGCTACAATCTTGCGGGCGCGGAGCAGTCGGCATCGGCCAAGGAGATAGCCTCAAACGGCTTGTTGGGCAACGCACGAGACAAGTCCTTGCTCATCCCAGCGGGATCGTCGCTGACAAACACCACATTGGCAATCTCAGATTGGACCAGCTCACCCCCCACTCGGCCAGAGCAGTATACAATACTTCGTCCTTGACCCCCGAAAGGGTGGAAGTTACGAATCACGACGGCCGGGTAGCGTCGTGCTTCCACCCGCGGCAGTCGCCACCGGAGGTTCCTCGGCGTGCGCCAACTCGACCGTACTGCCCTTGGCGGTGGTCAAGGTCGCCTCCCCGCATCAGCTGCTTTGGTGGCAGCCTGATCGGGAGAGGTGACTGGGGGTTGGTCCTTTTCGGATGCAGAAGAGGAAGGGAGAAAGCTAACCATCTTGCTCCAAGCTCCTTCGACCGCTTCCTCGACCGAGGACGCAACGCCCCCTTCCTCCTTAGGTGTGTCGGGCTGGGGGGGAGGAGGCGCTGCTTTTGCGCTTTGGCCCGCTCAAGCGCTGCCTTCTTTTCCCGCTGCTCGGCCGCCTTTGCCTCCTGCTGGTTAATGGTCATGAGAGCTGGGTAACTGTGGTAAGGAGCTGCTTCAGCTGTTGTTCGGGTGGGGTGGCGAAACCTGGCTTGGATCCAATCAGCCCTGCTGCCGCCAAATCGGCAATCCCGGCAAAACGGTTAAGCCAAGAAAGGGAAGGCCAATAGCCAGTTTGTTGGCCCAGAGCCCAATTGCGCCACATCCCCTTCCGCGCCGCCTTGGCTACCACAGCCGCATCCAGTTCAAGCACAAGATGGTTTTCTCTCAACGCCTTGTCCAGCAAGGCATTTTTCCCACCCGCGGGGCCGGTGAGCGTGATGAACGTCGTAGGTGCCTGCTGCAACAGGCGGACGAGGGTGCGAGTGCCAGCACTGCGGTCGCGCCACAACTCTGCGTCGGCCGACGTGTCGTCGTCGGATGCAACCCCGAGCAAGGCATCGCCTTCCTGGCGCAGCCGCTCACTCGTCTGCTTCACCCACCGCCAAAGCCAGTACGAGTCTGGGTCAAAGACATCGCGAATGTGCTGCTCCACCATCCAGGCCGCAACGGATCGAGCAGCGTGACCGAGACAATACCAAGCAGGGCAAAAATGATAGGCATCATGACCTTGGGATGCGAGCTTGCCCACTGAGCAAACTCGTCCGCGCGAGACCGCTGTTCATAGTGGAGGCGGATCGTTGGACCGAGCGTGCCCACCTCGGCGCCGGGCAAAGCAGGGAGGCGCATGAGGTGCGCCGAGTTCTTGGCCGCTGCCGCCGAACGCAGACGGGAAAAGACAACGATATTCCAAACCGGAGTAATGGCTTGGATGGTACGGATCCTGCCGTACGGGCGGAGCGCTTCCCAAAACCGCTTGATCACCCGCTTCGGCAGAAAGCTTGACCTTGAGCCGGCTCGAAGGCCATTGATCCATGTCTTCGATCCAAGGCGTACCTTTAACGATGTGCACGCCCGAGGCTGGGGTAAAGGAGGTGAATCGTGTGGCCTCGGCCGAGGCGGAAAAAGCGCGCTCCAGCGTCTGCTGGATGGACGCAAGCGCGTCGCCTTCTGCTCCGCCAGCGTTGGTGCGTCCTTCCCAGGTCGATAGGCAAAGTATAGGAACGCACCCCCATCCCGCGGACGACCGCGCACACTCAGCAGCTGGAAATCGTACCAATCTCCTTGCGGGGGGAAGAGACGACTTGACTTTCTCCAGCAAGTTGGGGGCTTCCAGCTTGGTCATGGCCCGACGGGGTCCCAACTGCCTTGGGCGATGGAGAAGACCGAGTCAAGGTAGATGACGCCCTGCTCCATGCCCGGCGGGTGAGGAGGGTAGCTGTGTCGGGCTGAGTGACAGCGCGGGAGGAATGGTCAACCTCGGGCTTCGGCTCCTCCTCCTCGATGGCGTGGCGGATGTGTTCGGCCTTGGCGGGGTCGAGGGGGGGGCGTCGGACGCGTATCGATGTCCGTGTGGGGCGGGGAGCGGGGAGGCAGCAGGGGCAGGGGGCGGACAAGACGCGCAGGATGCACAGGACGCAGCGCTGGTCGCACCGCCCGCGCGAACGCGGTGGATGCCAACATGAGGACGGTCAGCGGGGCAGCGGGGCGAGGATGGAGGGGGGAGCACAACCCCAAGGCCCACGCCGCTTGTACGCATCTTACCGGGTACCGACTCCGGTTACCCCAGACGGACAGATGAAGGGCCTCCGGAACACGCACTAAGAGGACTCAGATCTCAGACTGAACACTGAACTGATACCCTCTCGAATCAATCATTAATCAGCGGCTCATGCTCAGTCTGAGTGCCCAGCCACCCAAAGCTGTGTCGCGCACGCGCACGGACAGACACTGCCCCTGTGCCTCCTCCCCCCACGTTGTGGGAAGACATCGATGAGGCGCCCGACGGCGCTGGCCCTGGAACCGCCCGGCTGAGCTAGCGTCTGGAAACGCTCACGGAGCGGCGCCTCTGGCCTTCTGCGCCAGTAAAGTACGCACGCTCGATATCGCCTCTACCTATAACCATTGAATCGGATTTCTGGTGGGTCCGGTATCCCAGCTGAAGCTGCCTTCAGCTTGAAGCTTGAAGCGTCAAGTGAACTGAGATCCATATATTATCGAGACACAAATATGCATTAGCTTATCGAGGGCCGCGGGGACTTGATGTCCCTCGTGCCATGGCGATCTGGTTGGCAAAGCGAGAGTGGGTGCGCAGCCACGGCCCAGCTTTGTACAAGACCAGCGGGATGAGCGCCAAGGGCAATGCAATAAAGGCCAGTACGCACGCTGCCCATTCATAGCTGGGCAGGTTTTTAAACATGGGCTCTGCAATGAGGGAGGCCGTGCCCGAGATGATCTCACGCGCCAACGATTGCCCGGCCACAGCACTTGCCGCGTAATGGCCATATGCGCCCCGTATAGTCACTGACAAAGATGAAGATCACATGCGACTGTACCCAAACACGGCCAGCGCAGCATAGACACAACCCATGGGATTGACGGCTGGATCGTCCAAGCGAACCAGCTGCACAGCAAGGTCAGTTCGCACAACCTCATCCTAGGCCTAAGTATGGCAGACAGACGTACAAGATACTAGCAGGAAAGAGTGGGGCAATGAAAAGACCCCAAATGAGTAACGATTCAGGTTCCACTTCTCCGGTAGGGAGCTCCGCTGGGCCCGGCGGACAAAGGCCTGGGAGATGGGTAGGTGATAAAAGCAAGCAGGAAGCCGACGCCCATGGCGATGAAGGCAAAGGCCTGGTAGGGAGCGAAAAGCCATGCTGCTCCGATAGATCTTGGGAGCGGCCTCCAAGCAGAGATAGATGATACTGTAATTGTACCCGTCAAAGGCTGCAAACGCCGAGACGATGGTTCGGTCAGTAGCATATGGGCTGGGCGGATGATCACCTCGCGGATCGTGTCCATTTTGCTGCGTTGGGCACGGGCGCGATCATGGTCAGAAAAGTAGCGACTGTCCCCCGTTTGCTTTCGTAGCTCGCGCGCCCGACGCGAAAGCAGCACACCCAGGATTGGTTTCCGGTACGGTGAAAGCCACCGAAGCAAGAGGAAGGCGGTCACGATGCCTGTCACGCCAAAGCCAGCGCCACGTCTGGGTGCGTCGCACGAGAAATCCCGAGTAGACCGAGGCGATCACCACACCCAACTCGGCCGCCAGACCAAAGGAATTGACCCCCCACCTTGTTCCTCAGGTATCCACAGATCAGCCACTGTTCCAACCGAGTTGAACGTGGACGCAGCAAAGAAACCGGATAGGAAGCGAGCTACAAGGAGCGAGCCATAGTTGGGGCTGAGGGCACAATGCAGTTGGAAAAGACCCATACCTAAGGCAACCTGCTAGTAGAACAGGGAGACGACCAACGTCTTCCGACAGCGGAGCACTAAGCACTGGCCCACATGCAAATCCGTACAGGTAGATCGCTTGAACGACCCGTGCCGCCGCCGGACTAACATGGAAGTCCTGTGCCACATAGGGTGAGCCCGGAGCATAGGTAGCTGATATGTTGTTGGCCCACAGCTGGAGTAACAGAGTCACAATCAGGATCTGCCACTTGCGCAAGGGATGCCAGTTCTTGGGGTTGGCAGGATCCTGGGGAGCAAAGTCGACCCGAAACAGGTCTTCTCTCTCCGTCTCTGCTTTGTCCTCCTCCTCCATGTCGGCATTGAGGCAAGAAGCAGGGGTAGGAGAGATGTGCTTCTTCTCATCGCGAAGCGTTCCGTCGATCCTTGTGTAATGGGAAGCTGGGTGGCTGTAAGAGAGGGTGCAGACAGCCTGACTGGGGTCTGTGGGGGCGAGGTGGTCCGCACCGTGCGAGGGATTGTGCCAGAAAAGCTCATGGGAAAACGGAATCAGCAAGAGGTGATGGTGGCTGGTCCGGGAGGCAGGCAGGCCATATCGCTAGGATGGAGAAAGGGGAGGTGGAGAGAGAAGGGAAGAGGCGGAGGGCCAGAAGTGTCTGCTTAGATATGGCGGAAGTCAAAAAGGAGAAGATATCAATGTGGCGGCGAAGGCAGACTGAGTCAGGCCTCTTACGCCTTGGGCCTTACACAAAAAACTGGTTGGATGCAATGTGTCACACAAGTAATCGCGCAGTAATGCCAAGACCAACACTGGCGCCGTGCCCGTTCTGCTGTGCCCCCAGGCGAGTGTTCTGGCGGAGACGGTAACGCGGTAACGGCTAAGCGCTAGTGGGCAACCGGCCGGCAACTGAACAAGGGTAACAGGCACCAGACAACACTCCATCATCCTCGACATCATCTCGAACTCATGGCGGCTGCCACGCTATCGCATATCGCAGTGCGCTTCCCATGACGCGTGACGCTCAGCAGAAGCGCTTGGAGCGGCTCAGAGCTCAGATATTCAGACTGAGCTCTCAAGGATGCAAGCGACCGAGCACGGTTACCGGGGTGATCGATGATCTGACCGGTGACTGGTGACATGTGACATGTGACATGTGACAGACTGGTGACTGTCAGCGCGTAAGCAGATCTGACAAATCACATTCCTTCCACACTCTGTTGTCCGACTCTCCCTTATGTTCTGCCCCTGACGGGCTCCTCTTCTGGAATACATCCACCATCATCGACATCATCCTGCTCCCTTTCATAGTGACGTGGTGACAAGCGGGTGACACGAGTGGTTGGGGGTTGGCCACCGGTGAGCGTCACATGTCCCACCACATCGGTGACGCAACTAGGCTGCGCCGTGGCGGAGGGCGAGAGGAGGCGAGAGCAGTGGCTGTTGCCGCCCCGTCTCGTCGGCTTGGCGTACGCGTACGTAATAACGCGGCATGCAACCAACGGAGTTAATTGATTTCAGAACTAGAAGACCACCGGGCCTACGGCCCGGTCAGCTGGGGCTTCGCCCCAGCTTGATGCTTGGTGCACCGTCGCCATCTTAGTCACCGGGTCCGCCTTCCCCACCGTAGCCACCGTTCCCCCCATCGCCACCTTAGCCACCGGTCCACCGTTCCACGCTGGAGGGTGCTTGGTCGCCACCTTAGCCACCCGTTCCCCCGTCGCCACCGTAGCCCCGGTCCACCGTTCCACGCTGGAGAGCGGAATAGTATTCACCACTACGCCTCGGGCGGAATTGTGGCATGCTTGTGTAATTTTACGTAAAGTAAAAAGGGGGTCTGCGTTATGAAGAGGTAGGTCTGAGGGAGAACATGCCTAAGTTTGATGGCATCACCCGCCAGGGACGCCTCTTACTATGGCGGCTCAGCACCCAGACCAAGCTGCGCCACCTGCTCCGCACCATGCAGATGGAAGGAGAGCTAGACGACGTGCTGGCCGAGATTGATGCCTTCATCTGTACGGAGTTCAGACGGATCCGGGGCGACGAGGATCCCCAAGGTGCCAAGGACGACCACTTCGACATGCTCATGAGCCTGCCTCTTCGGCTGGGAGGATGTGGCAGCCCGCTTTACTCGTATATCGCGCCCCACGCCCGTGCCGCGGCCAACGAGGTCAACGACTATCTTATTACCACTTATGTTGACCGTTCGGGACCGCAAACGGCAAGGGCCAATGCATTTACGAAGCAACGCCAGCGCTGCCGCGAGATGTGGGAGCAAAGTCGACAGGAGCTGCTCCAGAAGCTGGACGCTGCCGACGGTCGCCATGTGGTTGAGCACAGCAACCCGCTGAGCCACAACTGGCTCTCCGCCATTCCATCCGTCCCGTACCTCAAGCTCTCTGACCAGCAGGTCCAGGTTGGTCTCCAGCTCCGCACGCTGTGCCGCACACGCGCAGCATGTGCAAGTGCGGCGTCATGTCCTCGCTGGAACACATCATGTCCTGCACCCGCACCCAGGCCAAGTTTGGTGCGTTGCATGAGGCAGTGCGGGAGCCCATTCTCCAGCTCCTCCGCTCCATCCCCGACACCCACGTCCACAACGAACCTATGGTGGAGGAAGAGGATGGGACGAGGCGCGGACGGAAGGCACAGCGCACCGATTACCGTGTGATGGGGCCCGGAGCACTGGGAGGAACCGGAATGGAGGTAGACCACACGCTGCGCGACACGGGATCGCAGGAGGCGCAGAGCGCGTACCGGCGGGTGGTGCATGAGAGCACTGCGTCGCCTTTGGAACGCCGGGAGAAGGAACTGCTTCGGCTGCTTGAACAAGCAGAATGCGACAAGAACGCCAAGTACCAGGGACGCACTCAAGAGCCGTTTTTCCCCCTGGTTCTGACGACGCGAGGATACTACGGCACCAAGACGGCGGGCAAGTGGTTTGCGCATTGGAAGGAGTTGGCTACTAAGTCTCAGTGGAAATGGTTCCTCGCTCGGATGTCAACCACGTTCATCCGTGTCCACACGCGCTTCCTAGGGTACGGGACCGGATGGCGAGAGCCGGAGGGTCCTGATATCCTGGCGATCCCCCTGGTTCCTTGACCTTAGTGGCGCTTCCAAGTAACCCCCGCAAGATGAACGGTTCGATTTAGACGTAGCGTTCCCCTGTCCCGGCCTTAAGCTCTGTCAATGATATGAATTCAAGAGGTAGATGTATATGCGAGCGATGCGTCGGAGTTTCGGGGCAGCGACCGCAGTTTGGAATTACTTGCTGAAATTGCAAACGGAGTGTCGAGTCTGCGCCGAGCAGACTGGTAACCGGCAGTCTTACACGGGGAGAATCTTACCGGGCGGGTATGCTGAGACTGAACATCAGGTGGATGATCGATGACTAGCTCGGGATTGGTCTGACCGCTGACCGCTGACCGCTGACGCTGACCCCGGTCAGGTGACCAATGGGCCGGGTGCTTTGCACCGCCTGCGAGCACGGGCGCAGCCCTGGGCCTGGGCAGCCTGAGACCGTCTGGGGTAGCGGGGGCCGCGTGGGGTTGTCCTGTGATGCTCCCCTTAGTCGGCAGAACGGATCTTCGCAAGCAGCCGTCATCGACGTCATCGATCATCAGCCAATCCTCTGGTAACTCGCTCCTGCCCATCCACCCACACCCACATCCACACCGCCACCAGCCACACTCCCTCCTGCAATGCGCCCCCTCCTCCTCTTCTTCCTCGCTGGCTCCGCATGGGCAACCCCGCGTCTCAACGTTGATCTCCCCACTGAGACGCAGCATGGCCAGCTCTTTTCCTTGGCTCGCAACTACTCTGAGCCCTATGTCCCCTCGCATCTGCTCTCTGGCCAGGCTGCCTCCCTCAATCTCTCTCAGGTGGCCACCGAGCCCCATTTCCAGATCTTCAACCAGCAGCTGGCCACGGCCATCCTTGGGCCCAACGCCACCATCACTGAGATTTTGAAGAACGACGACGACTACTACTGGGCCCACGAGGCCCCAGTCTACTACCCGCAAACTGATGTACGTTTTGTTCTTATGGTTTCTATATCTTTCTGGACTGCCTATTTTCCAAAGCAGCACTGACGCATTCTTCCCAACCCTAGTCCCTTTACTTTGTCTCTAACGCCGGTTCGCCTAATGGCCACTCGGGTTATCAACCGCACCAACGTCATCTTTGAGGTCAACACCTCACCAGTGTCGCGGTACGAGCCAAGGCACAGGGTCATGCTCTGGCATGGAACGATACGTCGGCGGTCAAGTTGTTTGGGGTCAACTCGACCAATGTACAGATGATTAATGGCGGCACGGCCTATGGCGCTGACCATCTACTGTTCGTGACCGAAGGTCGGGGCGAGCTGAACCCATCGGTGGTGTTGGTAGACCGGACGAACGCCTCTGCCCCACCTCAGGTGCTTGCAAAATGCGTATGGCCGTCAATGGAACGGACTAACGACGTTTCGGTCCACCCGACGACCGGACAGATCTTCTTTACAGACTCGGTATGTTGGCCTACTGCATCGGTCGACGGCGGAGGGCGATTAATCCTCTGATTGTGTGCACTACTAACCCCTATCTCTGGCAGTGGTACGCGCAAACCCAAACGTTCCGTCCGCCCAGACCATGCGCTTGATGACCTGGTGTCTTGACCCGCGTACCGGTCTCGTCCGCGCCCTTGACGACAGCATTCCGTTCCCAACGGTATTCAAATCTCGCCCGACGGGACCAAAGTGTACGTGACCTCGACCGCAACCGAAGCGGCTGTGGTGGAGGTGACTGAAACGTCGGCGGTATACGAGTTTGATGTTCTCACCAGCACACGGGACGGTGTGACGACGCACCAACTGGCCAATAAAAAGATGCACTCTTGGGCCTTTACCCGCGTCCCGGATGGCCTCAAGCTGGACCAGCAGGGCAAGTCTATGCCGACTATGCAGATGGCGTCATGGTGTCCACGCCCGAGGGGTGCCAGTGGTCAAGATCTTCTTCCCGTCCTTGACCAACGACTTTGCCCATGCTGGGCAAGGTCGGCTGGTTGTCATGGATGAGACCAGCGTCTACCTGGTGGAGGGCTTTACGGCGCAGCTTCAGGCCCTGATTTGACGCTGCGACCGCCTAGGGGACGAGTGTTCTGTGAGATTGTTGGCATGATGTTCATGATGGCGGGTGGGTTCGGCACCGATGGTGCAAACTGCAAAACAGTGTTCGTTAAGTAGCGAGGTCAAATCCAAAAAGTTGCCCCCCCTATCTATCGTAGTGCCCATGTGTTGCGCCACGCTTGCAGGTGCGTTGCTTTGCGCAACGGATCCAGGGAAACTTGAAGAGGGAGAGGTGCAGGACGGGGGTGGGGACTGGGTAGGGCAACGGAGCACTGTGGCGTGAAATGGCGGGCAGCATGGGGAGATGGAATGCCTTGACCACATGTTTTGGTAGTACGGGGATGACGTCGATGATGGAGATGTGGTCGATGGGATATGGAGATGGGGGGCGTGTTGAGAATGGTAGAGTTTGAAAAGCACCCGAGAGACTCTCCTAAAGGAGAAGCTCCCGCACCCGAGCACACGCGCAGACCCCAGCAGCCAGTAGCGAAACACGGCCCAGTGCCTGGGGATGGAGGCTGTGGGCGAGGCTTGGAGGCTGAGGCTGGAGGGCGCTGAGGGGGGAGCGTGTGCTTGGGCCACCTGAGATGTGCGGCTGGCATCGCTCACCGGTCACGGTCGCCTCACCGGCCGCGTGGCTGCGAATTGCGACTTCCAGCACTGTTTCGCCTGGCTGGTTGCTTGGTCGTTAGTCTAACATCTATAGCGCCCCCTGCCTGGCACGGCAAGTGGCGCACCCACTGGCGCCGTGCCCGCAGCCGTTGCACCGATGCCCTGGACACAGCCCTCGGTCCCTCCATGTTCTACCCCCGCGGTGTAGGGGCCGACCCACAGAGCATCCAGCCACCCACCTCGCCCCACCGCCCGCCTCGCCCGCCTTCCCTCCTCCCCCCACCTCCTCGCCTCCCACCCTCTTTCCAGCATGCCCTCCGCCCCCGCCGGCGAACTCCGCCTGTGGCGAGAGCGCAGCACCCAGCTCGACACCCTCCTTCAACGGCCCGCCATCGCCGCCGTCTCCAAGCCGCCAGGACGCGTGCAGACCAGCTCGGCCACCCCCGCCCCTCTCCTCCTCCTCCAGCGTCCACTCGGCCGACATTGATACGGCCCTGGCCCTCCTCTGGGTGCCCCCGCGATCCCTGCCCAGCAGCGAGCACGCCCAGCTGGCGCGCGTGCCCGAGCTCATGCTCCATGCCGCCGACTACACCTTGGTCAGAAACCTGCAGCGCGGTGGGCCCGGCATGGTCGATCTCGTGCGCTGCCGGCACGATGGCAAGGTATACGTGCTCAAGTCTACCCTCAAGGGCGCCGCCGAGAGGGAACGGTACAGGATTAACCCGTTGCTGGAAAAGCGAATCTTCCTCAAAGCGCTTGCCTCGGGCCGCACTACGGATCTGTCTGCCTCCCTCGGCCACACGAGAGATACCACCGAGACGAACGAAGATGCTCTGTCGGTTGTCCCGGGGGAATTTTGGGGCAGCATGCCCACACCGCTCCTCCCCACCGCCTTCCAGTCCCACGAGGCAGCCCACTTGGTCATGGAATAATGCCCTGCGGGCGACCTCGAGGCCCTGTTGTCCTCTGCCGGCGCTGCAGATGCCTCGTACCCGGGTCAGAGCAAGGTTCCAGGCGCTCTCTGACGGAAAATTGGACTCTTGCCTATGCTAAAGACATTTGTGCGGCTGTGGCCTGGTTGCATGGCATTGGGTTTGCGCACGGTACGCATGCATCTACCCCGTAACCTCCCCCGCTGGTCCATCTTTGCTCACCCTTTGATTCAGCGATATCAAGCCAGCCAACTTTCTCTTGCACTCGACGGGCCACTTGAAGATCTGTGATTTTGGCACGGCCGCTCCCTTTGGTTGGTTCGACCCGATCACCCCAACAGGGAATGGAAGCAACGCCTGGTACAACCACATGTATTGCCAAAAAACCAGCAGGTACGTGCGACTACATTGCGCCTGAGATCCTCTTGCACGAGGAGAGCAGATTGGCAGGTCTCTCTCAGGACGGGGAGGAGTCCGTGCACCTCCCTGCGGATGGTCCCGGGGCTTATGGACCCGAAGTCGACTGGTGGTCGGTGGGCGTGGTGCTGTATGAGATGACGTATGGTTCACTCCCCTTTTGGTCCCCCAAGCCGTCTGAGGCTTATTACCGCATCCGCATCATGACCAGTTCCTGCGTCTGGACGAGTCGGTGCCGATCAGCAAAGAATTGCGCTCGCTCCTCTCGGGCTTCTTTCGGCGCCGGCGCAGCGCCTCGGGCGGCAAGGTTCCGACCAAGTTTGAACCATGCCTTCTTTGCCCGGATCTGACCCAGCCTCATGGACGACGGCGCCACCCCCCTTTGTCCCGATGGTGGACGAGTCGTGCTGTTCCGGATGAGAGCTACCTCATGCCAGCGCAAGACGTACCCCTCTTCCGACTCGTTTGATCGTTCCGCAGTGCGTGTCTCAGCATCTCTCTCCTCCCCCCCGCACGGGGGACACTGAGATGACCGAGCGGAGGCCATGGATGCCTCGCTCTCTACCCCTTCCCTTTCGGAGGGGGAGGCGGACGACGAACATGATAAGCAGCCCGACCTCGAGGTGGACTTCACCTGGATCGATTTACCCCCGTCCCGACCGCCACTGCTTTGACCATCCTCCCCCTGCTTCCCTCCGATCCCCGAACACGCCACGCCAGGCCTCGATGAGCCAAACTGTCTTCCCATGGTTGCCTCGGTGCACACGGCGGTGCCGGGTCCCTGCTCTCCACCCCCTTTGCCGGCCTGGTGGCCTTCCCCGCCTCGACCCCGGCCTTTGCCATGGCCTCGGGCAGAGGCCACATGCCTCTCGAATCCTCCTTCCTTGCCCCTCGTGCTGCTCGCTTCTCCACCCCGGCACGAGGAATGGCAGGGGCGGAACAACCAACTTCGGTTCCCCCCAGTGGTGTTCCCCCTTCTCCCTACCCTTTCCCTCAGGCGGCACCGGTCTTGCCTACCCCCGGCCGGATGCGCCACCCACCTCCCAGTTTGCGTCCGATGGACAGAAGCGTTGGCAGCGACACACGCTGCTCGGGCGGGAGCAAGCCAAGCGCCAAGTATCCGAGTCTGAGGCCTGGAGAAAATGATGCGCAGTGCAACAAAGTGCTCGCAACGCCGCGAGGGTCAAATTTGGACCCCCAACGAACATCCCGCTACCTCGACCGGCCAACGGCCGCTCGCCTGTACCCGGTTCCAACACCCACCCACTTGCGCCTCCCACCAGTCCTTCCCCACGGGCTGGGCGTCGGATCGCCATCGCCCTCCGCCTCGCCATCGCCATCACCTTCGCTTCCGTCCGAGCCCGAGTCCGTGTCCACGCACAGTACTGGGCCTACCACCTCCCGCCCAAAGCGATGGACGTTGACGCGTTCGCCGCGCCACTGCCTCGCTCGAAAGCTCGCCCGACTCGGCGTCCGAGGCGGAAGATTGGGTATCAGCTTCGCCTTCGTCGCGCGCCGCGCTTCCCGTTCTGTCAGTGCACTTGCCCGCCTCTCTAGTGGCGAAGAGGAGGGAGCCCAGGGTGGGTCCGATTCGTACCCGTCGCACTTCTCCCTTGTCTCGGCCGCTTGTCGTCCAGGAAGCCGACTCGCCCTTCCCGCGTAGACGGGAGCGGGAACGAGGTGCCGGACTGCCGCTTCCTAGAAGACTGTTCACCAACGGCAAGCATGCCCGTGGTGCCGCAGCTGGTACGGACCAGGAACGGCAACGGGAACGCGAACCCAGTCCTCCCATGCCGTTTGTTGGTCTGGCCTGCGCCGCCTCAGTCGGACGCGCGCCTGCCCCTGCGTACGGCGCGGATGGGCAAACGACCAGCGACCCATTCGCCCCGCACCGCTGGCCGCCGTACCCACTCCTTCGCGCCCCAGCCGCTACAGGAAGGCGGCTCCACGCCGAAGAGAGTTTCATCACCGCCGCCTGGGCAGCGAGCAAGCGCGCAGAACAGCAACCTGCCCCCCTGCCCCGGTTCTCCTTTACGTATGCGACTGAGGAAGCGCCCGCGCTGCCCTTGGTGCCGGCGAGCGGGCCAACGTGCCAGCAGCGCGCGGCAGCGCCACTTGCTTCCGCTCCCTCGGCCCCGGCACGCCCCCCCCCGTGTCGGAGAGGAGATGGAGGGATGGGGACAACACCATCACTGCGCTGTATGCGCGCACGGCCCACGAGTTGCGCTCCCAAGGCCTCTTGGCCGATCTGCGGCAACGGCTCAAAGGCGTGCACCTCACCGCAGCACAGTGGGCCAAGGAGCTGTCGCCCTGAGGCCTGAGGCCTGATGCCGGAATGCACCCAGTGTGCACTCAAGAGTTCTCGTACACGGGCAGTACTTGCTCGACTGCGATCAACGTCGTCGAGAAGCGGACCCTCGTTGGCCACATTCTCCTCGGATCGTCTTAGTTCCTGATACCAACTTCCCAGTCATTGTATTCATATGTGCACGTCGCTCCTCGCTACCCAACCGCACGTATTTCGCTCTCCTGACTTTTCGTTTTCTTGCCCCACCCTTGTTACGTTTCGGCTCAAAATGTATTCACCCCGTATGCTAGTTCGCGTTGTTGTGGTCCGCTTGGGAGGCTGCGTGGGAGAAAAATAACAGACAATGGTTAGACAGAGAGTGTCTAACCAGTCGGGCCTCAAGTAGGACACTGGGCTCACATATGATGATTTTCAGGATAAACGGGGCCACTGCCACGGAGAAGAGTCCCGCGGGAGTGTGGATACGGCGTCGTTGTATCGGCGTGATGTACATTTCTACGGAGAATATAAAGCGAAAAAGATTGGTGGGGTTAGTGGTGTCTGGACAAATGATTCCGTTGAGCCACGGTTTGTAAACGTCTCCTCTCTCAACGGTGGCTCACCTGTCCCTTTGCCATCTGTTTACCCGAAAGACTTGCCGTTATTCACTCTGCACGTGCGATATCTGCTTCGACCCCTTCGTATTCATCTTTTTTCCTAACGTCTCCCTCCAGTATAATACACTAACCATGATCTTCCCCATCCCACCTCAGGGGAGTTGTTGGTACGCTTGGAGGACTGACTCTTTGCGGTGGGCTGCACAGTGCAATCTACCAATAGTTTACTTGACTCTAACGTCTCATCCTGACATTCGGTTGATACTCGATCATGTGTGAATGATATGGTTCACTTTGCTCCAGCCACTCGGCCCAATGAGTCGTAGATCCGTGACAAATAAGCGCAAGATGTAATGTCCAGTGTGAAAGCAACAACGGGGAAAGGAAGGTATGAGTACAATCATGTGAAAAAGACAAGAGGCAAAACGAAAGGGAGCCAGCATCCCTTTGGCCTAGGTGGATCGTGCCGGCGGACCCTCCACATCTTCCAGCTCAAAGACCGGTGCCAGCGCCGTCCGCCGTTCCCTGTCCTCCTGCGCGGCGGCCGAGGCTATACGTGGAATATGTGGACGCTGCAGCATGGCTTGAAGAACGGAGAGAGCGTGGTGCGAGGCAGAGGCATGAACGGTGGACGCAGGCGTCGCCGGGTTGGATGGCAACGTAACCGCATCCGTTTCCAGCGTCGCCTCGGTATCCTCCTGATCACGACGGGCTTCTTTGACGAGACGGTGGCCAAAGCGCACGAGCTTGATGTACGACGAGGAGCTGGCCAGGATGATGAGTGCGCCCAGAAGGACGAGAAAAGGAAAGCCAATCAGCCGATGACATTTCCATAGCTTGGGCTGTCTTGGCCCCCGCATCTTCCTGTCCAGAACTGGCGTTGGGCACTTCGGAGCGCAACTTCTCTGCCGACGCACGCAGCGAGAATCCGTACTGAACCAAGGTGATTCCCAACCCCACCCTCGAACCAGCTCTGGCGGCATGCGTCGTGTGCAACAGATAGGTGAGCAGAAACCCGACAAACTGGAAGCACACCGATACCACCAGGTTCCAGACCAAGCCAAATAGGTTGCCCACCGGTAATCCATCCACAATCAAATCTTGCACTGAGCCCACAGACGTCGAGCCAGGAGTCCAGCCGCTGCCCCCCGGGGCAAGAGGGTGGGGAAGACCGCCCCCACGGCGGTCTCCCAATAGGGCGGTACGGCATCGGCAGCAGCCTGCGCATACGAGGGGGGCACTTCGTCCTCGTCAGCCTGGAAGAAATGGTCAGCCTTGTTACCGGGAAAAGATAGAGGAAGGGTTAGGGGGGGGGGGGGGGGGGCAACGAACCAAGTCGTCGTCTTCGCCACGATCTCCCTCCATCCCGGCGTTGGGGTGACGGCGCCGGCGCGGTTCGGGCTTGGCATTCATATTGGAGAACACACCGTCCTGGCCCAGGCCCGAACCAACGACGCGACGGCGTGGATGCACCCCAGGATCGTCGTCCGACTGGGACAGCGAGGTATAGACCGCACCAGGCACACGCATGCCCACCAGGCGGCCAAAGCGGCCAAGGGCCAGGCGGACCGAGTCCAGCCGGGTTCGGGCGGGGGCGGGCGGAGAGAGGCTGTGGACGGCGGCCGAGGTGGAGGCATCGGCCGAGGCCAGCACACGGCCATCGTACGGACGATCGGGCGGGGGAAGGGACAGACCAGCGTCAAACAAGGCGGGCGGAGAGGCGGAGGGTGGCGAGGCGGCGGCGGAAGGCAGGAGCGGGTGGAGGAGCGGAGGGGATTGCAGGGGATCGGCAGCAGGTGCGTCGCCTGGCTCGTGCGAGGCAAGCGGGACGGCGGGGACATGGTCGCACGGGCGCCCGCAACGTCAGGCGAGGGCGCGGGCAGCTTGTGCGAAGGCAGGGCGACGCTCAGCGAGGGTCAGCGCAGGTGGAGTCTGGGGCAGCCGGGTGGAGCCGACGAGGGTGTTGGCGCATGTAGCCTGCACTCGGCAGCCAAACGATTCAACTGGAAATTGAAAGCCAAGCCTGGCCAGGCCAGTACAGGGTTGCGGCACCGCCTGTCACATGCATGTCACAGTCTCTTCACACTGCCGCATACTGCCTACTGGATAACACGTGACATGCTTGACAAGTACAAGTGCACGCCGTCCGTGCGTCAGCACTCTGTACTCGCCACGGACTGGACTCGTACCTATCGATCTCACCAGGCTGAGGCCGCAGTCCTCGGTGCATCGGCGCATCCTAGTCAGCACGATTTCAGACTCAGCATTGCGCACACGCCTGCCCCGTGCCCCCCAGGGATGATTAGCCACCCGGCCCTCTGCCCCCCAGCGCCCCAGCCACGGGGAATCGGCGGCACTGATGGATTGCTTGATTGCAATCCCACGCGCCCACGCCCACCGGCCACATGCCATGCACCCCATCCACCCCCACTGCCCCGCTGCCCCGCCCCATCCGCTTCACGCGCAGCCAGCGCCGAATTCCATGTCCCGTCCGCGTCACCAGTCAGTCAATCCACCCATCCGCTGCACCCCTGCATCCTGCACCTGCCTCCTGCATCGGCCTCCTGCATCGGCATCCTGCATCGGCATCCGGCGTCATCATCGAGTCATCGCGTCATCGACACCATGCATCATGCATCATCCATTCGACGTCACATGTCGCATGCCACATGCCACCCCCTAGGCCCTATCCGCTCCATTCCGCTCCACACCCACCCGCCCGCAATGACAACGTGAGCGTGGATGCCAGCAGGGGGCCGCTGTTGCGAGCGCCCGAGGAGCGCACCATGGCACACGGCCACCCGGCGCTGGCACGGCGGCACCCCGGCCGCATCCCTAGGGTTGCGTCCGCCCCCCGCACCAGAGCAGCGCCGGCGCACGGAACCCTGGCCCCCACCCGGTGCCTGCAGCGCTGCAGCCTGCTCCTGCGCTCCCCACTCCGCACTCCCGCACTCGCACACTCCCCCACTCCCGCGCCACACTGCCCTCCAGCCCGCCGCCCCCCCAGCTGGCAGCGTGGCTGACGCCGGGCCCTCTCGCCCTATAAAAGCCCAGCTGCCGCCAGCCCAGCTGCTGCTGCCTCCCATCGCCCTTTCCCGCTTCTGCTCCTCGTGCCCACCTCCCTCTCTCCCCTCCCCCAAGCACCCACGCCACCCCTCTCTTCCGCCGCCCGTCTGCTTCGTTCGATCCGACCCCCACCCGGTCGTCGCTACGCCTCCAACCCCCGTATCATCCCGGCTTTGTCTATGTGGCCAGCAGTGCGTCCATCATGGCTCCCATCCGTACGACGCAAGCCGATCTAGCTGTTCGCCGCAGCCCTACTTTGAACAACGTCCCCGCCTCGGGCACGTCTTCCATCCCTCTTGCCCTCCCGGGCACAGGCGGTGTCCGCTCCAGCACGGCCCCCTATGGCCTGTCGCCTCCTGGCGAGCGCTCGCCCATTTTTAGCCGCGCCCGCGCTGCGACGCGCACCCACCGTTCTCCCTCTCGGTGTACCGACGAGTCTGCGTCGCTCTCCTCGTCGCCCACCAGCGCGAGTACGGTAGCGACCAGTGTGTTTGGCACGTCGCCTCCGTCGGAGGTGGCCCGGGCGCAGGCGGAGTTGGACGCGCTGCAACCGCGTATGCGCGCGCGGGCGAGTGCGTTTGTGCCGCGCCGCACACGGGTGCATCCAAGTCGCCCCGGCGCATGTCGATTGCTGAATTGCAAGCGACAATCAAGCAACGCCAAGCGTCGCTGCACGCACCCAACAGCGCTGCCTATCCGCCCGAGTGCCGTCGCCAACTCGAGACGACGATCGAGTCGATGCAGCAGGTCTTGTCGGACCGCTTGGCATTGGCCGAATTGGAAGCCAACTTGCAGCATGCCTCGCTCGATCCCGCAGCGCGCGACGAGCGTGCTCTGATGACCGAGTTGGATGGGCTGAGTCTCGTGCCACCGACGCCGGCCTCGGTACCGCGTGCCTGCCCCGTCTCGACCCACCGCCCGATCACCATTCAGTTTTTGTCCGACACGGATGCCAATGCGCTCCAGCGCCAAGTGCGCGAGGCAGCTAGTAGAGCAACAACAGGACTTGACCACCGTTCCTGCCCCCGATTGTGCCTCGGACGACGAGAGCACGCCCCAGGAGCTCGAGTCGTACGCTTGTGCCTGAGTACCGGAGTTGAGAGGCCTAGGTCGCACTAGGCAATCAGTTGTTGTTTTGGTTCATGTCAGCAGGGGTTGAGATCTGAGAAGCCTTGTCGGCTGTCAGCTGCCCATGCACCCAAAGTTATGCCTTGGCACGTGAGCTTGTTTGTGCTCACCTGCCCCGTTGTGTGTGTTTTGTGTGTTTAGCAGACCTGCCGGGTGGATTGCGTGGGCGGGCGGCGGGGAGAGGAAAAGGGTTATGGGGAGGGCCTTGGGATCCCGCCGCACGCCACGCCACACAGACACTTAGCCAGTCGCGCTCGACTGGCGACGATCGACGAAGGACGCAAAGCCTGGTTCTTTCGTGGGTTTCGCTATAGTTCGACATTTGAAGCTTGACGGTGCGTATGCTTGCCCGAATCCACCCTGTTACTTGGCTATATCAGTAGTACCGTAGAGGAGGGGGTGCTAGTAGTCTCTGTGATAGTCCTAGCTCGAGCTCTAGTAGTATCATCCTCTGTCGTCCTTTTGGGCCCCAGGCCCGCATGGGAGGACGAGTGAAGGAGAGTTGTTTTGTATGACGATGGTATTCAAGTTCAGACTGCATGGAACAGAGGAGAAGCAATCATCAATCATTAATCATGCGATAAACAAAACGCTTGAAGAGAGAGAGACAATAAAGGGTCAAGGAGAATATGTAGAACAGAGCCGTATATGTGCACAGCCGAGAGTTTGGGTGTATGTATGTGACCCGGCAACGCGAGACGCATCAATCTCTGCCCCATCTGTATATTAGGCACATCATGATGGATATACACATGGCCGAGGTCTTACTGTTCGCAAAAACATGTCGGGTAACTCCGAGCTGCTGCTCATCGGGCACCTCTGAGTCTCTCTTTAGGAAAGGCAGGGGGGGTGGAGCACTGCCGCGAATTGGTCTCGTATTAAAACTGCAGGGGCAGGGACTGTGGACCTTGTGGATGGATTACAGGAGCAGAGATTCAAAAGGCACAACTGGCGACAGGAGACTATAATGCAAAAAACAGTGGAAGTTGTGGAGCACCGGAACGTGGTGTGTGTGGCTTGCGCCCCAGCAGAAGAAAAGTTGCCCTTGTCTGGAAACCAGTAGATTGGTGCGACAAGACGGGAAATGCGGGTGACCGGGGGGGTGCCCACGTTCTACTGAGCGCCTGAGCCTGCTTGCCCAATATGTGGCCGACTGTGAGGATTGGGTTATAGGCGGGGCTTCACGGGAAACAAAACGCCGTTTTGATTATTGGTCATCGGGGTGACGGTGAGCGTATGGGAGTGAGCCAGTCAGCCGGGCCAGCGTCGGAAAGCGAACGGAAGAGTAGTGCCTCTGAAGTGGTCCAGGTCAAGACAAAAAAAGGGAAAAGGGACGCATGGGTTGTACGTGGGCGCTGCGTCATCCCTGCGGCCCAATGCAATGCCGCCCAAGAGTTTGGGCCGGGGCAGAGCGAGGTCTGGACAGAGTCGAAGTGCCGCGGCCGGTACACCTGCTTTGATACAGGACGGCGAAGACTATGCTCATTACAACAGCCTGCTGGTTTGCAGACTCATCGACATTCTCGGTTCTTGGCCCATCCGTGGATCGCGATGTTAGTAGCTCGTTCATCCCATCCTCCGTGAGATTGGTGGTATGGACTTCGTAGTACTATTCCACATCCAGCTATGGTAGTACATCGTTCCGACCAATCTCCTACTACTCTCTTTTTATAGAAAGAGAGATATCCGGTAAAAAGAACAGTTAACCTTCTCCGGTAAATTGCTATAGTTACACGAAGTTTGTGGGACCCATTTCGCCCTTCTGTCCATCCACCGTCATAGTGTCTCCATATATATATGCCTGAAGCCCATCCCGTTCTGGTCACGGTCCTCCGACAAAGTTCTTCATCTCATCTTGTGGAACGCTTATTGCTTCCACTCGCTCGCATCGTTGCGCTTCATACTCCTTGTGGCGGGTCCGCCCCCGGAGGGGAACATCCCGACATTGCCCTCACTATTCCCACGGCGGTCGCATCAGCAGCGGCAGTGGGATGGCGTGGCAGGTGATATTGCTGACGGTTTCGTCCCTTGCCCTGTTGCCCCCATAGAGTTCGCACGTTTATTGCACCAAAACGACCGGTTCCGCAAGCCAGTTGTATCGTCCCTGTTCTCATGCCTCTCTTAAGCTCCAACACGGCAGGACTAGGCACGTGCGGCCTCGGCTCCGCGATCGCGGCCGAAGCAAAATCAGTTGACGGCTCGGGTCTTCGAGCGCAAAGGTAGTGGTTTCTACCGTCCTCCCCCATCTCAGCGTACCCTGCACCCCGGTGAGCCGTCACTGCGACCCTTGCTGTTCGCCCACTCTAATAGCCATTTCCTTCGTCTCATATCATATACCCAAATAGGCGCAGAGGAGAAGCCTGGGGCGACAAGAAGTTCCTTATCGTCTTCGTTGACTAGAGTGTATGCCACTGTGCTGCACTAAAGCGATGGGATAGCCTGCCGCAACGGTTAGCTCCTCAAAAGATAACAGGTGGCAGGATTGGGACGGCCATTCCGAGTTACCCGATCTGCATGATAGGAAATGCGCTGTCGCCATGCTTTGATCTTGTAGGAGGGAACGTGCTGTCGTGACTTCGGCTGGAAGACTGCACCTTGTGATTGCTGCCACTACCGTTTCGCACCCCTCGTTTGGAAGTACTAAAGCGAAGAAGCATATAATGTAAAGAGGGCAAACTCAGTACAACCGTGGTCCGAGTGGACAAGAGGTTGTGTTTATCTACCCCTTGGGCTGGTGTCATATAATTTGGCTGATCTCGCTCCCATTTCCAATTTCTGTCCCGAGCGTCTCTTCGCTCTTTCTCTGTTTCTTCCACTTCGCATCATGTGCTATATGCTCTTGCTTCTTCCCTGGCACGCACGATTGCTATATCCCTTGACCTAGTCTCGACTCTGGTTTCTCTCACCTTGGCCCCGACTGTGACAGCTGTGGCAGCGCCGCTCCGTTTTGTCACGATATGGGTCCGGAGCGAGATGGGTCCGGAGCAGAGTCCCAGTCTTGCTCTTTCCCACCGGAGGATCGACGACGAAGCAGTATCTACCTGGTGGCATTGCCCAGGACTGCGAGCACGATGCTAGCACGAAGACGTCAGCACGACAGTGCCACCGATCTGATATGGGGAACGTTGTCATCCCTTTTCGAAATGGACCGCTTATGGTAGTAGAGAGACTGAGGGAAAAAGTACCAGGTTCAGCTGACCCAGCACATCCATCAGATGAGGTCCATGAGGCCTGTTGTGTGGTTAACGGCAATAGCCTTTTCGCGGTCTCTCTCCTGCACAGGGCAAACCAGAGGGGTGTGCCGCTCTGTCGAGACTTGGAGTTACAAACGGAGAAGATCTGGAAAACTATGGGAGAGAATCATAACCATTTTGATCAGCGCGATCAGCGTCGCGCCGAATCAATAAAAGCTTAAAAGCGCTTTAGATTATGGTTGTGGGGAGGGGAGAAGCATGGCGATCTGTGAAGTCTCAACTGAGTATATGAGTTCAGTACTCAGTACTCAGTACTGAGTTGTGGAGCCAACGAACCCGGGCGAATCAAACAAGGGTAGGAGTGGGGCAAATGAACAGAAGGAAACAGAGAAACGTGCGGGGTCATCGTCGGTCGCCGGTCAGCATGTCAAATGGGATCTGAGATCCCGAACACATTTGGTGGGTGTAAGTGTGGAGGAGGGTCACGCGCACGCGGGTGTCTGGAAGTGTTGGATCAGAAGAATGGACGGATGCACTATGGGGAGCGTGAACGTCGTGAACGTTGAACGTTGAACGTCCCGAAGCTAAGAAGATTAAGGGTCTGGAGGTGTGGGTAAGCTCATTGTGAGGCAATCGACCCGTCGCATAAAGCGGAAGGCACCATTTATATTTTTTGTGGGTCAAACATCACCGGCCACCTCACCGGTCGCCGTCGGAATTTTGCCCTGTGCACCTTACCTTGTACGTTTTGAACGTTGAACGTGCTGAATGTGGATTGGTCGATTACGTCGATTACGCCTTACGCGCCGATTATCGATTAGGCCTAAGCCTTAGGCCTTAGGTCGATTAGGCCTTGGAGTTTAGGCCTTCCTTTTGACCCTTCTGTGGCGCCGGAGTGATTAATGATTGAGTGACTAGTGACTAGTGACTAGTGGCTAGTGGCTAGTGAAGCTAGTGATGCTGATGGAAGTGACTAGTGACACTAGTGACAGACCGAAACAATAAAATGATTAATGAGGTTCTTTTCTCCTTTGGTTCTACATTCTCTGCATTCAATATTCACATTACCGTTTCATATTTACAGAGCTTAATTGTCACAGTCGGGGCTAAGGCGAGGGAGACCAGAATCGGACTAGGCCAAGGGGTGTAGCAATCGTTCGTGGGGAAGAAGCAAGAACAGAGGGCATGGTGCGAAGTGGAAGAAAACAGGAAAGGAGCGCGACGCTCGAGACGAAGAAATTGGAAATGGGAGCAAGATCATCGATCAACCAAACTATGACATTAATAGTAAGGGTGGAGCTTAATAAGGCTGGGACAAAGACACACTGCCTCTATATCACAGGCCCCCGCTCATCGGGTGCATGTGGGCGCGGTCAGGCTGAGCTGTCGTGCCAACCTACTCACGAAGACAGTGGAATCGCCACCATGCATCGTGCATCATGCATCAGGCCAGTCCGAACCCACTGGCACCTTGCCATTCTTACTGTTCTTTAAACCTTTTCTTTGTAAATTGCATGGCCCACACGTTCCTCGGATGGCGGTGAGATTCACTATTCAGCTCAGTTTTCATCCAGAACACAGGACGGATTCATTGGACCGATAGGGGTTGAGGCATTGGCCAATACATGAGCCCAATTGCTTGGGGGGCTGTCGGCGTCTTTGGCCATTAATCATTGTGCGCAGGCATGCCGCCATGCGCTAGCGCTCACTATCACCAGAAACGATGACAAAAGAACGAGCACACTGGGGCAGGCGATACGCCCATAGTGTGGCCCGTTCGGCACCAGTATTCAGTAATCGTGTGTCACTCAGTACTCAGTTACTCCGTGGGCTAGCGACTAGTCACTTCGATAAGGCGGCGGTTGGTGGTCTCTTCTTCCCCCGTGCATGGACCTTTCAATATTCAACGTTCAAGTACTTTCAACGTTCAACGTTCAACTTTGGGGGAAATGTAGTCACGCGAACAAAAAGCGTCTTGGCTGGGCCGTGCTGGTCGTGCTGGGCCACAGTGCCGCCGCACCCTCTGCAGATCATCAACCGTTGATCATCATGCATCATGCATCATACATCACATGTTACGAGTTACTTACTAGTTACTGACTGAGTGAGGTTCCGCGTCACCGCGTCATTTGTCCTCGGGCCTCGATTCCCCTATCCCATTATGCATTAGCGCATTAGCATTGGCCAGGATCGAGGAGGGGGCAGTAGTAGGCACCCCCAGTGCGCCAATATGCTGGTGGTCGATGGCCGTGGTGCCCTCCCCCCCAGTACCCAGTGCTCCAGTGCCCGGCTCCATCCCCGCCCCGCATCGATGGCACGTCGCATGGGTGTACGTACTGACCAGGTGCTGCGAACTCAATATTCACTCGCTTCAATGGAAGGGTTGGACGGTGTAACGTTAATCACGTTCATCGGGTGAACCATAAATCACTGACCAGGATGCAGGACTAGGGATTGGCGCCGATAGCGATGACCGATGACGGCGATGCATGATAAGTATTAAATGGTACAGTAAGGGACTGGCCAGTTCGAGTACGGGCCACACTGCCCCTGTGGGGGTGGGAGGGTTGGCTGGCCAAGTAGGGCAGGGCAGGGCAGGCGAGGGAGGGCGGGGGGGAGGGCAGTGTAGCGCCGGGCGCAGCGGCTGCTCAAGCGCACCCTGCTCCCGCGGGGAGGTGCGAGCAGCAGGGTTGGGCGTGGGTGCGTCCGCACGGGGGCGTAGTGGCTCCTGCCTGGGGAGGATGTCGGATGCTGGGCGGTAGTTACTAGTTACTAGTTGCTCCTTGCGGCAGGCGACGGCGGTCACTAGTCACTAGTCACTATCACCGGTGCCTGTGGTGAGGACACGTATTCAGATCAGCGATCGATCAGCCTCAACCGCTCACTGCCCAGCCGCGTCCAGCAGCAATCGTTAATCGACGCGACGGGCCAGAACTGAAATCATTCAGCCCCCGTCTGCTGCTGAGGCTCAGCCCCCCTCCCCAGCCCGTCAGCGCATTTTTTCTGGCTCCTTCTCCCCTCCGCCCCCACCCGCTCCTCTCCCTCCTCTCCTCTCCTCTCCGCCCCCCCCCCCACCCTCCCCCCCCTTCCCCCCGCCATGCTTGCTGCCCGCGGCACCCCGCCCCCACCCTCCCCCCGCCGCGGACCCCCTCCACCCCTCCTCCGCGCTCGCGCGCTGCTGGCGGCGCCGCCCCGAGATGACGATGCCTTCACTGCCTTTCTGCGCACCCCCGACTTCGTTCTCTCGCCCCCGCTTGACCGCTCGCATCGCCTCTCCCCACTCTGCCCTCCACTCCTCCCACGCTCTTTCCGCCGCCTTCCTCTCACCCGACGCCACCACTCCAAGCGCCGCCGCACCCACGACATTGTGCCTCCGCCTGGTCTTGCCACCTTCTCTCCCACTGGTGCCGATCACGTTGATGTCGGCTCGGACGACGACCTGCCTGGGGAGTTGCCGTCGCCTGCTTCTGACCCCGCCCAGACCTTGCTCCCCGGCAGCCCGTCTGCTATCCCGGCCACCCCGGATCGTGCCCACCACCCATCAGACGCTGCTGCGTCCACACCCCTAGAACAAGCGCCTACAACCGAGACTGGCTCCTCCACCAAGACTCCAGCTCGTCCCCCCAGCGGTGCATCCCTGGGCTCCAACAGTTCGCCCCTACCACGAAGGGCCTGACGGCTTAGCTGCTACCAGCCCCCCGCCAAAGCGGCCGCAAATCGAACCCCGACTTCCACCTCCGCCTCGGCCAGGGCAGCGGCGGCAGCGAAAAATACAGACGTATGGCCAGATGATGTGGAGGTGGCATTTTGGGAAGGTACGTGGGCCGGAGTTCAGTTTTGGAAGGAGGGCAGACTAACGAACTTTTTTTGTATTCACAGCTCTTCGGTTTATTCCCAAGCTTGGGCGTCGCAAAGTGCTCGTCCATGGAAAAGCGTGTGGTCGGAACGAATGATCGCGGATTACATCAACCGCAAGACGGGAAAGCAACGCTCACGCAAGCAAGTCTCCAGTCACATTCAAGTTCTCAAAAATGTGCGCAAGGATGATGCCGAATTTTTGAACCTGATTGCAGAGCCGCGCTCTGAGGAGGACTTTTATGTCCCCGCTGGTGGAATGATGTATGCACTCACCCTAGCTAGTTCGGCTATGGCGGATTAAGTGGGCCGTATGGCCTGCCTGGGTGGGAAGCGGTCAATGACGCGTTGCAAGGCAATGTTCACCGCATCAAGGACCCCAGCTTGACTGCCCCCCTTCACCTTCCAACATGCCTTCGGTCATTCCCACCAACTTTTCTATGTGGGTTCACTGCAGCGACACGGACGAGCGGCACGTCTATGTCGAGATGGGCAAGAGGGCAGAGTCCAGCACAAGCGTGGTTGGGGCTAGTAAGCCCATCAGCACGGTCCATCTGGGGCAGGTCCGCTTCCCTCATTTGGCTCACATGTTTGAGCAGCTGTCCTGCCGTTTTTGCACCTTTATGCTCCCCTGAGCATCCCTCACGCCGATGTGTTCCTGCCGGACTTTGACCAATTCAGCACCCAACTCACCCTCACAAGCACAGAGGCGCACCGGCTAACTTCGGTCACCACGGTCTTTTCCCACGGAAAACGCATTCTCACTCTCGTCGAGCCGTTGGAGCCACCCCGCCGTATCTCTTCCCCGGCCACCTCCAATGCAGGCTCCACCCCCTCGCATTGCTTTAGTCACTTTGCACCGTTTGCCACCGACTTCTGGGCTGACCTGCTGAGCCGCAGCCACCCTGTTAACTTTGCCTCGGGCAATGACTCTCCCACGTTTGGGAAAGAACCGAGTGAACGTGCTGCCCTGGGTATGGCCGTGGCGGGCATTGCTCTGATCCAAGAGTTTGTGGTGGCAGATGAGCGTGTGCTGCCTCAATCAAGCAAATCATGGCAGAGGGGCTTGATGGCTTGAGCTCCCCTGGACAGAAAGTGGGCACAGTCAAGCTTGTCTTGGTGTGGGACATTGAATGTGTGGAAAAGACCACACAAGCGGCCACCCTACTCCGCGAGTTTCGTTGTTGACCCCTCCCACGGGTATGAGGCGCCCATCCATGGACCCTGTCAACAACGGTCAAATCATGACTGGCGCTCCTCACCCACCGTACCCAATGCAGTATCCCTCCTTTTTGGGGACCTCACCCACCATGTTTGTCCCTGGCTTGCCTGGAACAGGTCCAGTCACTCCTGCGCAAGCCCCGCTCCATATGCCGTCGAATCCTGGTATGCCTGCGTTTGGCGCGCCCTCTATGGCATCTTCGCTCAGTGCCCCTGAGCACCTGCAGTCGTCTATTGCGGTTGGAAGGGCTCCATTTGAACCCATGGCACCACAAGCTTTACACACTCGCTCTCTGTCCAAGGGCTCCATGCTGGCATGGCCTCTTTGTCACCACTTCCTTTGCGTCGAAGTGTCGGCTCGGTCTCCCCGCAGCCCCAGACTACGCCCACTCTGCTGCGCAAACGCACTTTGTCAGCACGGGACCAGACGGGGACTTCGTACCCAACCCAGCTGTCTATCTCACCCACGCCTCCGTCCGTCGCTCATTACCCAACTGGCTTGAGTATCGTGAATGGCACACCGCAATCGTCAACGTTGAGCCTGCCGGGCTCGGGACCGGGGTCCGATATGGACGCTGGGATTTGGTCAATGCGCTCCGAAGCGCCCATCGCTTCGCCGCTCGAAGGCAGTCTCCCCTCCACCCCCATTCCTCTGCTCCAAACGCCGACAAACCATCTGTCAGGGAAAGATTCACGGATGCGGATGGCACGGTCCATGTCGGACTACCACCTTGGTGTGGGCGCCTCTCCGCTGGCCAACACCACACCCCTGGGCCCCCCCACTTTTCCTCGGTCCTCCAGGCTCTGCCGGGAACGAGCTACAGTGTTCTCCCAGCATGCTCTCCGGCCCCTTGTTCCCCCTGCCCAAAAGTCCTTCGATGCTGACCAACAGTTTCCGGGACTTTACCTTCCGCAGCACTCCTATGCCCACCGTTCCGTTGCCCGATGTGGAAAAACACGCTACGCCTCAACGTCGAGCCTCTATGACCAACCCCGGCTCGCTCTCGGCTCATATGGCCCCTCTTTCGCAGTTTCCCAACCTAGGACAAGAACCTGGCTCCAGTTCGCTCCTTGGCGTGCCGGCCGTGACGCTGGACGAGCCTGCTTCTTCCACCGACGCCTCCCCTTTTTTCGACACATTCACCGGTCTCTCCACCGGCCCAGGGATGGGGCTGCAAATGACGGGATGGAGCACTCGAACTACATGCCTGCTTTCTGAACCAACTTCAACCCCAACCCCCAACCCCCGCGTCCCTCCTCGCTCGTTTGATCCGCTTTGTCGCTGACTGTCCTTCCCCCCCCATCCCTGGCCCCACATCCGTTCTAGCTTTCCCGTCTCGTCCGTGTTCCCTTTTCCAGTCCACAATGCGCTCCTTCTGTGCCCCTCGTTTCAATTCTTCCCTTTGTTTTTGACCTTTCTCCTTTCTCCTTTCTCCTCTTCCCTTTGCCATTTGTCCTTGTCCTATGTCCTTTTGTTTCTCCTGTGCTGTCGTGTATCTTTGGTTTGTCAAGTCCGTCCTGCCCCCACCTCTCTCTTGCAGTCTGGTATTGTCGATCTTTCTTTGCTCTAGTTCTGCTGCTGGCCTCGTTTGACTCCCCCCCCCCCCCTCTACCCCCCACCTTCTTTCGCACCTAGATGGATGCATGGTCCCCGTCCTACTCTCCGCTTCTTGGCGCTCCGAGCCTCGGCAGTTGGCAGGGTTCTACAGCACCATAAAAATACGTAGGTATTGAGGGCATTCCCTCGCTCAGCTCACGAATCATGATGAATGTCGTCTTGTCTTACCTGATGAATGGGCTTTGATTGGGCTGCCACTATTGGAACCACTGTGAAGCTTGAAGCGCAAGATGACGCGGCACGTCCACGTCACCGCTACACAATAGGGCTGCACAGCCGCGATCCTCAACAACCAACGGCGATCGACGATCTATTTTTCGATGGTGCACACTGAGTACTGAACGGAGGACAGAGAGGTGCATGATAGAAACCACACATCTGTCCACGTGGGGCTGGCCAGGAAAACAACCGGAATAAGCCAGCGCTTAAGGAAAGGAAAGGAAACACACATGCTGCGATGCCCACCCGCTCACCACGGCTGAAAAGATACGGACCAGAATGCGCGTCAAGTGGGGCTTGGCGGCAACGAGCCGGCGGGTAGGTGGGGCGAGCAGTTCAAACGCGCTGTGGCCATCGACCGTTGGACTCTCGCACCTTCCATTCTCTGCGGAGTCCATGGAGGAACCGGGGCTGGCAGATTGCCCCCCCCCCCCCCCCCCCCCCCCCCCAACGACTCACGATTATTTGATATTTCAATTCCACTCTCGGGGGGAGGTGCTTACTCATATAGTCGACCGAATCAATTGCCCGCGCGTCGGACGGCCCAGCTTGGGTTGGGTTCACTGTTTGGCCCTCAGAGCGGCGGGGTGGGAGAGAAGATGGTGGGTCTTCACGCCAGGCTGACATTCTGACTTGATAGAGGCGCGGGGTTGGAAGACACCGTGCGGTACGGAAGCTACTATATTATAGGAAGGCCCTGCCCTGCAGTCACCGTTCAAGTCATCGACACCATGCATCAGTGCTGCGCTACTGCAGCCACCTATAGAGCTCGCTCGCGCTGTTCATGCATCATGCTTCACATGTCACAGGCGCCATTGGGCATTGCAAAAACCTACGCCTCGCTCTTGCTCTTGGTCTCGCTCCCACCGAAGACGGCGCTTCCATCGACAATCCACCTCCACACGGATTTCTAGACTTGGATCTCACGGCACTTTTCTACCCGCGCGCGGCCGAAGCCAGCATAGCTCAGAGCGAAGCGACCCCACCACGTACCGCCAGAGAGCAGCTACAGCCATCATGCATCAATCGTGCTGCGCCCTCAATGGCCTCAACAGATCCAGGATCCCCCATCCGTCGCTGAGAACTTATACAGCAGTAGTGCGCGCGGGAGCGGGACGCGGCTTGCCACATTCTCTACCACCACCACCACCACCACCACTACCTGTGTCCCATCCCTTCAGTTTGCTTTTTGTTGTTGTCACGCCTCTCCTCACCCCGATACACGGTATTGGTACACCTTCGTTTCCACGCCCTACTTGAAGTATCCGGCATGAAGCTCTTCACCCTTATGAGCAGCTGGCTTGGCCAGCGCTTCCTTGGCTACGTGCCAAGCTTGGCAATGGGTGGCGACCGAACGCAGATGCGTCGTCACAGCGGCTTTGTCCACCACCACAAGCCTCGCGGCAACTCGTCGTCGGGGCCTTCGCAGTCCAAGAACGGACTGGGGTGGCCCAATGGAGGGTCGATGGACGTCGCATTACCAAAAGAGCATGGGATGGCTCTACTCATGGGACGCTACACCTGCCACCGGCAGTCCCCTCGGTACGTCGTCTCTGATCCTCGTCTGCGGGTTGGACTGACCACAGATATGATCGCTTGGTTCGCTGGCAGCTGAATGGTTTATTCCCGAGGGAATTGAATTCTACCCCATGCTGTGGTCCAACTCGGGCTCGCGCATTTCCGACTGGAAAAAGTATGTGTTGAACGACCGTAACGCGCGTCAAAATCAGGCCAAGGTTGCCATGGGTCCCAACGAGGTCAACCAGCAAGGTCAGGGCCAGATGAACCCAGGCCAAGCATGCAGCTCTTCCGGCAGTACCTCTTACCGCTCAAAAACGAGGATGGCTGGACGCTGATTGGTCCCTCAACCAATGGTGCACCCGACGGAATCAAGTGGATGCACAGTTCAAGTCCGAGTGCAGCGACGTGTGGAACGCCATCTCGTATGACTCGTTGCACAGCTACCAGTCGGATCCGCAAAAGTCCATCCAATACTTCCAACAGTGGCATCAGACCTTTGGCAAACCGATCTACATTACTGAGACGTCGTGCAGAGCTTCTCGGGAGGGCCTGAGCCAAACGAGGGGGACGCCTACAACTATATCAAGGAGGTCAACCAGTTTGCCCAACAAACCAACTGGGTCAAGGGCATTGCCTTTTACGGTGTCATGAAGAACCTCAACATCGCCTCTGTCAACCGCCTGGCCAGCAGCAGTGGCGAACCGACGGGATTATTTGACTTTTGGGTCAAGAACACCGGCGGTGGAAATTAGGGATGCTGAGTTCGGTATCACTTTCCTCCTTCGCCTCGAGTGCTGTTTTTTTTTACATTGGGGGAGCGCTGGACGCCCGCTCCATTTCACTCCCCTTTCTCTGGAATGTTGGGAGTGCTGAACGTTGAACATGGGGCTGGACCCCTTTTGCCTCTCTCGATTTCGTTGGCCCCGCGGCATACTTCCCGCATTTCTCTCCCTTTTTGATATCCCTGTGCCATCTATCCGATCCCGACGACCATACGCTTCCTACACGGGAACGCCTTGCTACTCGATCTTGCCTACATTCCATTTGTGTGAGACGCACATGAAATGTGCGACGGAGAGGGGAGATGAAGTAAATCTTAAAATCGGTATGATACAGGGGTATAGAGACGCAAAAAGCGCGGTCCGAAAACAAACTCTTATATTTCCGGTCTACCACGAACACGTTGGTACCTTGCTTTTTCTTTGCTAGACCTCTTCAACTTGAAAGCGAACAAAAAGGGAGCATTGGTCTCCATGCCAGAGAGATCGAGAAGACGTAGGAAGACGTAATCTGGAAAACCAAAACTATCCGATCAGAGCAAGATCGTGCAGTGGAGAGCCCAACGCACCCTTGGGTGCATATGCCACCCGAATCGAAGTCACGGCAAACAGAGTGTTTGGAGCCAAGCGGTCTTCCGACTTGAGCAGCAAACGGACCATCACCAGATCCGCCCCCTCCGCATCATAGATCCACCCTAGCGTTTGGTTCCAGATAGGCTCGTGGACAGGCGGGTGGTGCTGGACTCCGAGCAAGGTGCCGAGGTCATGGTGTTGGTCGTAGGCGGAAGTTTGGCAGCTTATGGGTTTACCAGAACGGCAGTGCGGGTGGTACAGCGAGGCCATCACATACGGACGAATGGAATTGTCGGTGCGGTCGCGAGGCAGAGGGAGGTTGCTTGCCCCGACCACATGGATCTGCAACTTTACTTTGCCCGTCTTCCGGACCTGGAGCGGCAACTGGCCCGTGTTGTCAGGACGCAGGTGCGCTGGCTTGAGCACCACCCCGTTCGACCCTGCAAACAGAGCATCGTTCATTTGCAAATTTGCGTCAAACCTCTGCCAGTTGAGCGAAGCCATGTGCGCCCCCGAGTCCCAAATGTCGAGGGGGTACAAGTTGTTGGACGTGATCCGCGTACCGGCTGGGTATACACGGACCAAATTCCGGGAATCTATTCAACCCGGACAGTTCAGTGTGCACCATTTTGGTTTCACAATCCATTGATGATGAAGAGAACATAACTTACTGTGGATTTTCAAGTCCGAATCGTCCTTGTTGATGATGGCGCCTATGGCGCTTTCGCCAATGTTGATCAAACAGTTTTTGGGTTCGGAAAGCTCTCCCTTGAGCCAAGCGTCACCCTTGGGCTTGATTGAGTTGGCGTACAATCCCAGCGCTTGCAGCTCAGGAATGATCTTGACTTTGACTGGGGGGCGCGGATCCATCTCTTCCTCATTTTTACCTTCCCCTCCTCCCATCTCCTCCTGCTCCTGCTTCTGCTCTGCTCCTGCTCCTGCTCGAGCACCTCATCCTGCTCATACCACTCCACAAGGTAAATCACCCGTCCAGCCAAGTCCGCCAACGTTTTCTTTGCAGGATCGTCTTCGGGTAACGAAGCCAGGCGGGGGCCGAGCTCCTCTTTGGCGATGGATACCAGTCGCTCTCTGTCCTTGGGGGGAACAGTGGCACTCGAGGCTGACAAATAGCGGTGGCTGCTGCTCCCCGGGTCCCAGTTGGGATGCAACCAAATCCAGTTCTTGACGGATGGTTTGCAGTACGGAGCGGTAAGGAATATGAGAGACGAGGGTCAGTCCATGGGTCACCTTGGGCTCCTCTGCGTCTTCCTCATTGTCCCACGCATCAATCTCGATACAGCGTGCACCCGCTCGCAGCACATGCACGTAGGCCGAGTCGCTGCTTTTGCCTACGAGCTGCTGACCGAGTAAGTAGGTATTGTGGCTGCTGGAGATAAAGTAGGACGAGATCGGATGACTTGGGTCGACCACAGCGGCCGTCGGCACCTCGACCTCTGGCCGGGCCAGAGACCGGAGACCTTGGCAGAAGGAGATGTGCAGTCTCCCTCCGAGCCAACATCGGCCGCAGAGATCAGGCCCAGGTCGGCAGAGAGGTACTGGCGCAGGGCGTAGCTGACGGGAGGAGACGCTTAGGCAATGGTGCGGTGGGATCGGCTTGGTGTGATACCTCCAGATCACGTTGATGCTGCGGGCCAAAGCGAAGACCACCGCCACCAATGGAGTTGGCGTGTGCCCAGGTGCTATGCTCCTCGCCGCCCTCTTCCCCAGACGTGTGGAAGGGGTTGAGCTCCCCATAAACTCGTGGGCCAGAGTGGAGGGGAGGGCCATATCGGAAGAGGGGGTGGGGGGTGCGGGTGTGAGCGAGCGCTGTCGGAGGAGGGGGATGGAAGGAACTAGTAATCCGGGATACGTGACAGAGGCCAGGACTCTCGGCACCTCTCTTTCGTCTGTAATGGCAGTCTGACGGGAATACCAAATGGGAGAAAGAGTGTCTGCCCCACATGCTGCTGCCAAAAACAAGGGGCACTGTGCAGCAGGGCTGAGCGTGCGCAGCGCGCTCTAGCGCCCCTCTTGGCCCCACGGGCCAGCCAGCAACTGATGGTGTGCTCCTGGCAGCTGCGCCCACCAGTGAATATATACACGTGTAGTACAAGTCATTCCCCCCCCATCCCTGCTCTTAAAAAGCGTGAAGCTTGAGGCTAGTATATAGTAGCACTTAAAAAACTTCACGACAAAGCGCTCTGCTGCTGTCTCCGCCCTGCCGTATCATCGATGGACCTGTCACATGTCATCGATCATCATGCATCATCCATCACCGGTCACACATCACTTGAAGCTTGACCGATGATCATTTGACCACTCTGTGCCAGTTGCCGGCTCGCGCTCGCAGCTCCACAAGGCACAGGGTCAGTACTCGTAACCCTTCCGGCATCGCGTCTGTATCGTCGACAATCGATCGGCCAATCGCGCATCATGCATCATGCATCCGATACCATGCATCATACACCATGCTTCGTATGCCTCACGTCACGCGTCACACATCACACGTCCTTAGCTACTAGTCGCTAGCACAAGCCAATGTACGTTCAATGTATCGGAGCCCAACGCCCAACGTCCAACGCGCACCATGTGGCATCAGCGCTGGGCCTGTCTCTGTGGAGATAATTTACTCCTGGGGAAGAGGGGCCATTCCACCCGCCCTACATTTACACAGTTCCCCTCACACACTCTCCCGGGGAGTAGCTAGTAACTAGTAACTAGTAACCCCACCTCCCCCCCCCCCCCCACAGCGCTAACCACTTCGCTTCTGTTGGGCATCGGGCCCAGAAGGAGACCCTCTTGTTTTGTGGCTCTTTTTGCGAGCCAACTATATATTCTGAACTAAGATCCTCGATCACATGTCACAGGTGTTGTGCAACATACATCAAAAGTACCCCTGAAGGTGTGGCTGTTGGCTGAAGAATTGGGGGCGTGGGGCTGACGCGCGCTGGCGTGCTGACGCACGATGCGCTTGGGGCGGGCTGAGCGTAAGCGCCCCGACGCCTTACGCCCGTTAGGGGCCTGGGATGGGCACGGCAGAGAGGGCCTGTAGGCTCCGTGCCGGTGATGACTCGTGCCCGTCGCCGCCCAATGGGGTTTGGACATTGGGATATTGGGAGCGGGTGGGGACGGGATATATTAAGTCTCCGCGTATGGGGCTGTCTTACTTGCGGTGGCCAAAAGCTAGCACAACACCTTTTTGGACCTTCTGTGTGCTTGGCAGAGCGTCCGCTATGCTCTGGACGCCACCGCCCTCCTTGAAGTCAGGGTAGGTGCTGGTCCGGGGATTAACATGGCCGCCGGGGTTGAACGTTGCGGCCGGCACATTGAGGCCCCAGAGGCTGAGCGAGAGCAACCAACAGACCCGGAGCAATAATGAACGCAGCACAGGTCAACACAGGAGCCATATTGATATGATCGGCTCCACTTTTGTTGGTCATGCATCATGCATCATGCCGCTCTCTCGCCTTATTCGTGAGAAGGATCCCGTGGCGTGTTGATGAGCGCTGGGCACCCCACTATTTGCATGACCCGAATGGTGTATGTCATCTCCCCCCCTCCTTCAGGCTTCAGGCCTCGGTCTCAAGCTAGGCCGCAAGCCATAGGCTACAAGCTCAGGCTTCAAGCTTCACACGTCAAGATACGCTTGTCTCCAAGACAGCCGCGGTGAGACGGCACTAGTATTAGCGTCACTGGCCAGGCCACTAGGGGTGGTTACTATGGTCACTACGACACCACACCCCCTGATCAACTCCGAACATATGTACAACGACACCGCTTGCCAATCATTTCATCCATCCTCTGCGTGGATGGAAGCATATGTCGGCTGTCTCCCTCCTTTCGAAACACCACACCACCACCACCACCCCTGCATCTACCCTCTACCACCTTCACCCTTCACCCACCCGCATTACGTTTGGCGACGTGCGATGAACACGGTGCCCATTGCGCCCAATGCGCCCTCGGTTCCGCCGGGCTTTAATGGTAAGTCCATATCCTTCTTTCCCTATAGGCAGTGTCGTACCTGACCACTGAGCACCGCCCGTCTTGGGTTTGATAATCTCGTCCTTTTCATCTAGGCAACCTCTCGCCCTTCCAGAAGGCGCAGCTCAAAAAAATGTGGGTGCGCACGTTGGAGGCGTGTGATTTTCATCAGGATGTGTCCAACCGGGTCCGCATGGTGGGAGGACCATCGGCCGTACCCAAGCTGCCGCTTGAGTTTCTTAACCATGACCTCACCAGCTCTCCCAACCTCGTGTTCGGTGACCAGGAGGCCACTTCCCGCAACTTTCAAGACCGCAACACCCCTGTGCAAGCCTTAACCAACGTCTATGGCGGCCCGCTTTGCGCGAAGCATTCTGGCAAGGAACAATGGTATGTGTATTACTCTCAAGTGCAATGCTCTGTGCTGTGCATGGGTACCCCTGGCCAACGCGATTTCTTTACTAACATGAAATACGTTACTTTAACTTTGTCAGGGTGACTTTGCGGACGACCTATTTCTACGGTTCCTGCGCGCGCGCGAGATTTCGACGTGGAGAATGCCTTGACACTGTGAGTTAGCGGCTGAGCACACAACCCTTACCGAGATTATTGATGGAGGGCCGGATTGAATACTGACATGTGTACAACCAGTGCCCTGCAAGTCCTCAGTGCATGGTACGACTTGGATGTTCCCGGGATTCTCAAGCACGGCGAAGCAGAACATACCTCCCTCTTTCACCGTGGACCCGCCTACATTCAAGGCTTTACCGAGGTGAATGGGATCAGCATGCCCTTGTTTGTGAATCCAGCACGCATGCTTGCGGGGGGGCACTCAACAGAAGCGCTTCAGGGGTTTATCGTGTTGGTGACTCAGTACCTCCACCAGCTCACAGTAAGCCAGTATGGAAAAGCTGTCTTCATCGTTGATCTGTACGGTTTTAAAGGGAATTCGATGGACTGGCAAGCAGTACTGTTTGCC
This sequence comes from Moniliella sp. 'wahieum', assembly GCA_003971905.1. Classification (NCBI taxonomy): domain Eukaryota; kingdom Fungi; phylum Basidiomycota; class Moniliellomycetes; order Moniliellales; family Moniliellaceae; genus Moniliella; species Moniliella sp. 'wahieum'. The sequence continues at coordinate 221,849 of RSEE01000089.1, read as the reverse complement.
ATCAAGTACCTTCAGCTCGTCATGTTGGAGCGCATGGAGGTAACTTTTCTCCATCGGATGCCCTGGGCCTTTCGTGGGGTGTGGCAAACCATTCTGCCCATCCTTGACTCAACCGTACGAAGCAAGATTCACTTTTCGAACAAGGCCCAGGATTTGGAGCATTATGTACCGTTAGAATCCCTCCCAGTTCACCTGGGGGCACTGCACAATGGCAATGGCGGTATATCGACCCCAATCCCGAGGAAGACAAGGTGCAGGGTAATATCGACATTGGCGAGATGATTGAGCTGGAACTACAAGAGCTCATGAAGTCTCTCGACCAACTCTCTGTGGAATGGGCTGGCCTTCCGGAAGGGGATCCGCGAGAAAGACATTGATTTTCGCCGAACCGTGCTGCAAGTTCAGGTCCGGCTCAAGCAACTACAGCTCCGCCCGTTTGTCTACGCTACCAATGTTTACAATCGTGCGGGCATTCTCAATGAGAACGGCTCTGTTACTTGGACGTTCACCAAGTCTGGATCAAACGGGTCTGAGGTGGTGACTCTATTCAGGAGTACAGTATTCCAGCCTGGTGGGCTTGCACAACACGATCAAGACACGATGCAAGACTCTTTTGGCGGAGGTACGGTGCGTGTGGTATAGCCCGTTCTCCTGAACTTATCCCGTTGTACGTTACCCACACCTACACTCCTGTGGCATCCTCGCTGGGAAGTAGCGTTTCAGGGCTGTCTTCTCAGCTCGCTTCTACGGGCAACACTACTGCGTTGGAAGATTCGGAGCGGTCAGGTGTTGGCGCACTAGGGGTTGGTGCAACACCCACGTTCATTCGCCTCGCCAACGCATTTCTAGTGCACCCAAAACTACCGTTGGCGCCAACACCACATTGGGAGTGCCAGTATCACCATGGCCATCGCCCCAAAATGACGTCCCCCACGGAAGCCCTACATCTTACCAGACGGATAAGAGTTCGACATCAAGTTCCCTCCCCAAGATATCCGCAGCATCTCCCAACCCCAATACCACACCCGCCCCACAACTCAAACGTCCAGCCTCGAGTCACCCGGCACTATTGATACCGGTAAAACCCCTAGTTCGGAGAGTGAGGGATCAATCAATTGGATCCCGCCCAGTAAGATTGTCCCGCGCTACATCCCTTCCAAGACTTTATCCCGTGAGGATGTGGCTCTGACTTACACCGAGCTCAAGGATGACCTCGACCGGGTACGGGTGGTACGGGACTTGGCGCTATCGGGCGAAATTGGTGGCATTGGGGACTCGATCAAAAAGTATGCCGGGACGCGGCCGTACAGCGCGGCCGCTATGGCGCTGGTCAACTGTGTCCGTGCTCTCGCCTCGTTCGATCAGGATGACATGGTGGTTGCCATGCACTGTTGCGCCCATGCCCTCAGTATTGCTGAGCTTCTCCGTAAGCATCGCTCGAAGATAGGCGCTGTTCAATTTCTCGGCATCCAATGCCGTCTACGCTTCCATGTCAGACGTTCAACTTCATGCGGAAGTATTGGCTGCTGAGATGCGCATCCTTTTGGGTCTCATGACCTCAGCTCAAACTGGCAACACGACAACCATGGCGCGGTTGGTCCTCATGCTCAGAACGGCACGCAAGATCATTTTGGGGCTCACCGATTACATCCAAGTGACTGATGATGAAGCTGAGAAGCGTTGGTCCGGGGCAAAAAGGCTGCTCGGGTGTTGGACGAAGACTTTCGCAGTGCCGTTCTGTTGACCAGAGGGGTTGGGCTGTACCTGATAAACCATGCTCCTTCTGGAGTGTCTTCCATCCTGGGTCTTCCTCAACACCGAGAAGACACTATGCGGGGGATGAAATATACTCGCCCCCGGGGGTTGGAGCAAGAATCGTTTTACTCCCAAAATGTCGATCGAGCGTGAGGGGTTGCAGCGGCCCTTGCTGACTGGCAGCGCTCGTCCTCCAACTGATTGTCTCTGGATCTCACCCGTTCCCAGCCTGGACTTTGAGCTGTGTGACGCCATTACTACCTGGAACTTGGATCGGTATCCCAACGGACCGTTATTCCTTCATGCCCAAGCTCGCCTCTTTTCAACCAAGCCCTGCCCGAGCGAGCCATCGAGGTGTTGCACATCACCATAAAACGCCTGGAAAAATAACCGGGGCGTCCTCCAACATGATCCACTTGTGCCTCTGGGACTTGGCTGCGTGCTACATTATCATTGGCGATTGGCAAGGAGCATACGATTGTTACGATACGCTCAGTAAGGAATCCAACTGGAGCAAGGCTATGTTCCAGTACCTCAAGGGAGCTGTTTTGTACGAGTTGGACCCTTCGCAGGTAGATCGGGGTGACGACAATTATGCGTACGGTGCCCATGCTTGTTCGTTCGGGCGGTGGGGCAATGGCAATGGAAGGGTATGAAGTTCTTCGGCCGAAAGTTCTTCACTCCGGGCCGCAAGACGACGTTACTGATTGGGAGCACATGTACTTGTTCCACCTGCACCAGTACATGCCGTGTTCACTATAGTACAAGACTACTTGCCCATTTTGGAGAACATGCACACCTACTTGACTAATCTGCCTCGCCGAGGAACATGGCACCACGGCCGACTACTATGGGGGACTTTGCACCACCCTCGTTCTCAAAGGAGTGAGTTTCATGGTCGTTACCTGCTTGACATAGTTGATCTGACCCTCATCTTTCCCACAGGTAGCATTGAGCTACGTTGCCTACCCTCGCGAGGGCACCATTGCTCGTCTCCCACCCAACATGAAGATGGGTACTCGGGAAGAGATGGCAAACGAAGGGTGCCGCTCCCTCATCTCCGTCTTTGAATATGCGCCCTACCTCGAGGGCCAAGACCGATCTCTGATATAGTGTAGTACTTGCCACCCCCTCTCTCCTTACTGAGTTGTTGCTATCCCCCCTACACCACTTATTGGCCGAGAGCTGACACCATCCTTTCCCTAGCTTTAGTCATTTTGAACTCGCTCGCCTCCACTTCCGCATGGGCCAGATTGATTTGGCCAAAAAGGAGTGCCGTGACATTTTGGCTGGCAAGCCCATGGAGATGGGTCCCTCGAGCGGCTTTCTCGATCGGGACAACCTCTAGCGCCCATGTCCCCCATGTACCTGCATCGCACCCAGCACTTGCTAGATCAGATGATGAGCTTGCCCACTCATCCTCGAGCGAGGAAAACAAGTAAAGTACATCATATTTTGGCTCTTCACGCTCTTTTGTTGGGTCCGCTTCCCCCACAGAATCATTTTTCCCATTTTTGGCGTTTGTTCTGCTCATTTCCTCCTCGATCATTCCCACACAATAGGGTGGGCAGCATCTTCCTCTTGCCTTTCTTTCTTTCCCATCTTTTCACGCTTTGTTCTGTCTGCTCGGTTTGCTGTCAATCCTGTTCCCTTCAGTCTCATTCAGTGTCCGCCCCTTGATCCTGCTCATCTCAAAGACAAAAACCAGCAGAAACCCCTCTTACCACTCCCACTGTAGCCCGCCTCTCACAACGGTGCCTTCTCTCGGGTTCAGACCATTCAGGATCTTGCTTCTTTTGAGGTTGTTTTGGTCATCGCCATCCATGTTCCCTGTTGACTTTTATAACCCCTTTTTGGTGTGCCTCCTTTGAGTAGTGTTATAACTATTGATGGAGAATCACTTGAATGCGTCGCATGCCACGCGTGTGTCCCACATAATCCGCTCCGAATGTCTGAACGTTGAACTGCCTGACGGGTGGGTCGGGCCGAAAATAGAGGCCTCCACTGGCACCAAAGTGCCCTTGAGCGTCGCTGGTCCGGCCTCCGGTGGCAACAGTATTCACGCGCGCGGCCGTACCGGAATGAAAGAGAGTGAGAAGATGGGGGGCGCGGCGGCCGGTGCGGGACCGAGGATGATCGATGATGGATGATGAATCGATGATGAAGCCGTGAATGAGTGGAAGCTCTCGCAGTCCGAAGTGATGGGATGGGCCGCGTGTCCTGTCGGACGGGTCGGCACAAGCGCGGGGCCCCGCTCTGCCCCGCTCTGCCCTTTCCGGGATTGGCTCCCCCACAGGCCCTCTCTCCCCGGCCCCCACCAGGCTGGTAGTTCGCTCCCTCTCTGCTATTAATTGTACCGGCCATACACGGGCGATGAGACGCTCTGCGTGCTTCCTTTCCCTCCCCTCCTCACGCACCACAGACACAGGCACTCCGACCTTTTCCCGGAACGTCCCGGCAGTGCCGGTACCTCTCGACTCGGCGGCATCGTCAACCCTCCCTCCCCGGGCGGACCGAAGCGGGCGAGTAACCCTGTCGACCATTCGCCCAGCAACATGCAGCCAAGAACCTACCGGCACGTGATTCGAACAACATGGAATGCAATATTGCAAGTGTTGTTTCGTACGTCACTTCGAAGTAGCCACAAAAATGAAGCAGTTGTGAAGGACAACGGACGGAGGATTTATAGGCAGCACTGCCCTTTATTGTGTGGGTTGGAAAGGTCGGGGCTTTTTTGCGGGTAGGAAGCCCCCAATAAAGGAGAAAGAGATACTCCCAACAGAGGACTGTAAGACCGGAGGAACCCAAGGGGTTGGGTGAAGAACCTCTGGAAGTGTAGAACAATGCAATCGCGATGGTGCTGGTTTCGGTCTAAGCCTTGTGCCACACCTAGAGACAGGGGTTCAAACAAGCCTGAGTATACACTGGAGGCTTCGGAGGACAAATCAGGGTGAAGGGTGATGAGGCACCTTGGCCTAAGTACGGGACCACGGGTCCAACAAGGACGAATCCCGTTTTTTGATAATTGCGCACTATTCCACTGCAATGCCTATGCCGGGGACAGCACGCGCATATATGAAGCACAAGAAGAAAAGGAATGCATTGGCTTGTGTGTTTTAAAAAGAGTAACACATACCGAATGAAGGACCCCGGCAGACGCAGCGAGTCTTTGTTCTTGTCATAAGTTTTGTGAATGTCGCGATCTCAAGGCAGGGGCAAAGAAACGTGCTGCGCCTGTACCAAACGCAGGATCGCTCATCCATGTGGCTGCTAGTTCGAGTGTCGACAAATCAAGACGCGAGTGGAGTCGCTAGTAAATGCTTATACCACAAAATGCTATGAATTCAGAGGCGACGCTCTGACGGTTGACAGCTGGGATAGATGAAGTGCACTGGTATATAATAGGGGGACCGTGCGGCACCCTCGGATCAGACACGCATTACAGAGGCTTATGATTCAATATCTATAGAGAAAAATCCAGGCAATGTCCCTTGCTTACTATGCTAGGAGGGACAAAAGGAACCGTTCAAACTTCAACTTCTCACGGCGCTTGTTTACGCGGGTGCCGTCCTGGAAGAGAAGATCATGCGGATCACGAAGCCTTTTCACCATTCCTTCAAGTTGCGCGACAAAGGGTGTCCGAAGATTGGCATGGTGCCATGCGTCATTAATTGCTTTAGGACTCGCTGAGCGTTGAGAAATGCAGGGCTGCTGAGGCTGATCCTAGCGGAGGAAAGGGAGGAAAGGATGGCAACCCCAGCAATTGCCAGGCTGGGGCCCAGTGGTGGGCCTCAATGATTATGAGGGCGTGATGCGTGCTGAGATTTGAGATCGCAGAGGATTGTATATTGCAGTTCGCAGTTGGGTGTGTGAGGACTGTGTGAGTTGTGGTCGATCTGCGCCAGATGGGTCCGAACTATTGGAAGTCATAGTAAGTCACTTGACCATCAACAACAATATTTCGAGATGCAAACCACATCGGTGAGAGGGCATATTTCGCCGTGCCCTGTTTCCCTAAGTTGTGTGGGAATTTGGGTCGGGTTCTGAATGCTGGACGTCCAATCCTTACCCTGGTCCTGTTGCAGGGTAAGACCTACCTAAGGGGACGACAAATGTGGGCCCTGCGTCTGGCCTGGTGGGCAAGACGGGGGGAGGCAGGGCAGATGTCGGTGCACCACTGGCGGATGGAATCATTCGTTGATGCCGAGGGTTGAGCGTTCACTTTGAAGTGAACATTGCATGTTGGTTGATTTGATTGCGTCTGTGCCGACCGAACGCGACGAGCAAGGTGGTGCGGGTTTTCGCCCCCAGGAGTTTGAAACTATCCGCCTGGGACCCGGCACAACGCCAGTGCCACTCTCCTTCCCGGGGCGGCCTGGCACCGGGCCGGTAGGGGCGCGGGGCCGCACGGGCCAGGGGAGCGCCGGCCCGGCGCAGCACGGGGCCAGTGTGTTAACCTGAGGCCTGCGGCCTGAGCTCGCTACGCCCCCCTCCCAGCTTCCCTTAGCTTCCGATTGCGCCCAGGAGCCACCTCGACCACCGGGGGGCTGGGCTGGTGCCACAGGCGCATAACCGCCCCGACGGTCGCTGCCCTATAAAATCCCTTGCGTGTCTCCCCTTGCTTGGGCCCTCCCCACCAACCGTGTTCTTCTCACGTCGCTTCGCCATGTCTATCAAGAGTGTCTTCGCCCGCCAGATCGTACGTTGAACTTGCCGCCACGCCGCCTTCCTTCCTGTCGGGCTAGAGCTGACCCTGTCGTTAGTTCGACTCGCGTGGTAACCCCACTGTCGAGGTTGACCTTGTCACTGACAAGGGCTCGTACCGTGCTGCTGTGCCCTCGGGTGCCTCGACCGGCATCCACGAGGCTGTGGAGCTGCGTGACGGCGGCAAGGCCTACATGGGCAAGGGCGTTACCAAGGCCGTGTCCAACGTGAACGACATCATTGCCCCCGCTCTGATTAAGGAGGGCATTCCCGTTACCAGCCAGAAGGCGATTGACGACTTCCTGATCAAGCTTGACGGCACCCAACAAGGGCAAGCTCGGTGCCAACGATCCTCGGTGTGTCGACGGCTGTCTCAAGGCTGGTGCTGACGCGGAGGGCCTTCCCTGTACAAGTACTACGCCAAGCTGGCTGGCATCACTGGCCCCTATGTTTTGCCCAGCATTGCCTGCAACGTTATCAATGGCGGTGAGCACGCTGGCAACCGCCTCGCCTACCAGGAGTTCATGATTGTTCCCACGGGCGCTCAGACCTTCACGGAGGCGATGCAAATTGCCACCGAGGTGTACCACAACCTCAAGTCGGTCATCAAGGCCAAGTACGGCATTGACGCGACCAACGTTGGTGACGAGGGCGGCTTTGCCCCTAACGTGGAGGGTGCCGAGGAGGCCCTTGAGCTGCTCACGGCTGCCATCGAGAAGGCTGGCTACACGGGCAAGGTCCACATCTCGCTTGACGTTGCTTCGTCGGAGTTCTACAAGGACGGCAAGTATGACCTTGACTTCAAGAACCCCAACTCGGACCCCAGCAAGTGGCTCACGGGCAAGGAGCTTGCAGAGGTGTACCTTGGTTACATCAAGAAGTACCCCATTGCCTCGATTGAGGACCCCTTCGAGCAGGACGACTGGGAGGCCTGGAGCCACTTCGCGCCAATGCGGGCGTGACTGTCATTGGTGACGACCTGACTGTGACCAACGTGCTCCGGATCAAGGACGCCATCTCGAAGAAGGCATGCAACGGTCTGCTGCTCAAGATTAACCAGATTGGCACCATCTCGGAGTCGATCCAGGCTGCGCAGCTCGCCCAGTCGGATGGCTGGGCCGTCATGGTGTCCCACCGCTCGGGCGAGACGGAGGACACGTCGATTGCCGACCTGGTTGTCGGTCTCGGCGCTGGCTTGATCAAGTCGGGCGCTCCCGCCCGTTCGGAGCGTGTGGCCAAGTACAACCAGCTGCTCCGCATTGAGCACCTCGAGCCCGAGTCGACCTATGCCGGCATTGACTCGTTCACCCGCGACAACCAGCCCCCCAAGGTGCTGACCAACCAGCACAAGGCCTAAGCGCTTGTCGCGCGCCGCGGAGGTGGTGATCCCGTTATGATCTTCCATTGCATACCATTAGACTGACAAACGTGTTGACACCTCGGTAGACTTTGTGTCGTAGCTTCCATGGCATTGGGCGGTTGGGCGAAGGACTGGGAGTGTGAGAAGAGCACACCTATATAATCCTGTGATTAAGCTGATTGTTCTCGCGTTGGTGGCATGTTATCGCCCATCCTACCTCCCTTCTCAAATGACCTGCTGAGCCACAGCGGGTAGCTGTGTTTTGGCCAACGCTTCAGTCCCTCCTCAGGCCGGCCTAGGAGTTCCCTTGTTTCGGGAAACATCTAACCCTGAGCATCGGGCTGGCGAATCGTTTGCCGCTTCCCATGTATCACATCGACGGAGGATGGACACTAGTACTACGGTTTCCCCGACACTGGTCGCATCCGACGGGAGGAGAGCACCACGGTTGGTAGTTCTTGACCTGTTGCCCCTGCTCTCACCTCTCCATGCCTGTCATACCCACACCATGCCGCCTGTGAGCGCACGGGGACTCGCCCGCGCTTTCTTGCCCGTGACACCGTCGGCGGTGGTAGATTACTCGAGGAACATCTGAAGCGGGTTTCCCATGTCTGGTATACCATCTCATGGAAGGTTTGGCGCGGCCACCACGATGGTTTCCTCTGTCGTTTGGTCTTTTCCCTCTGTTTGTCTCCCCTGTGGTGGGGGGTGGTCTCGGACTGATTGGCTGTCCCGTGTGATTTTGGACTCTCCGCGGGGGGTGTTATTCTGGGAGCAGACGTGGAGAGCGCGACGAGGGGTAGACGGTAAGCCTTAGCTAAGGCCTTATTATGTCGTTGTGGCCATCACATGTCACAGACGGGGGAGTGCTGTCCATGACGCACGGCATCCCTGGGACATGCGGACGGCTGCGGGAGGGGCCAAGAGGCGGGGCGTGGTGGGGCCAGTGGGGCCGGCTGCGGGATGCAGGTACCAGTGGCTCGCTACTCCACGACGACAGCCCCTTGCTGCAGGGCCGCTGGCGCGCGCCAGAAGCGGACAGAATTGCAGAAAAGGCGGCTGTGGCGCGGCGGCAGCCAGACGGAGACGCGCTGTGCAGGCCGGAGGTGAGCGACGGTCGATCATCTGCACGGTGGGTGAGGCGGGTGATGTATGATGCATGATGCATGATGCGGCGTGCGCGGGTGGGCGCTGGGCGGTGGGCGTTGGCGGTAGGGCGGGCGGTGCAAAAGGCAGCCGGGGTGCGTGCGGGAACAGGGGTGGGGCCGGTGGATATTGGCTGCAGGAGGTGGCTGCGCCTGCACAGCGCCTGCACAGCGGCGGCGCTGAGCGCTGATCGCTGGTCGATGATCGCGCCTCTGCTCCTGGCCAAGAGCTATCATGCATCACCACATGCTCACGCATCCGCACCAAGCAACTACGAGGCTGGCCTGCACGTGATCTGGGTCCCTGATTGAGCACATTGAACATTGAACATTGCACGTCGAACGGCGAGTTGAACATTCAATCTTCAAACGCCAGGGCTGGGCCAACGCACGCCCAAGGCACGCCCAGGCGTCCACCCTGTTCCCACCGCCTCGCCCTCGCCCTCTCGTGCTCCACTCCGCCGCCGTCTGGCTCCCCACACCCCCCCTGCTCCCCGCCCGCGTCGCTGATGGCCATCTGAAGCGCGTGCCCTAGAGCGTCCCAAGTGTCCAGATAGCTTCCTTCCCACCACCAGCCCGCCTGAGCCCCCCATGGATTCCCTCAGCCTCACGTCCCTCCAGGATGTCGTCGCCGCCTTCGACGCTTGCTCTGGTGACCTGCCCCCGCCTGTTGTGGTGCGTGCCCTGCCGCTGTCTCCCTTCCCTTCCCACTCGTGGCTTGTGTGTGCGGGAGTGACTGACCTGGCCTGCCTGCTTCCCTCCAGGGCGCCTCTGCCGTGCTCGTCGATTCCGGGCCCGGCACCGGTCCCCACGGCGGTGCATGCGTCTATGTCTTTGGTGGCCGCCTTGTTTCAACCCGCGTCATGACCAACGATCTCTACCAGCTTGACCTCGACACGATGGTTTGGCGCAAGGTCGTCCCGCCTCCCTCCACTTCGCCCCCCGTTCTGCCCCATGCGCGCTACTTCCACTCTGCCGACTTGTGGCAGACAAGATCGTTATCTGTGGCGGCATGGGCTTGCCGCGCGATCGCACCAGCTCACATCATTCCAAGTCCAGCAAGACCGATGGTCTGGTTGTCCTGGATGAGGTGGTCGTACTCGACCTTGCCACCATGACCTGGGACTTGGACTTTGTCCTTCCTGCCAGCAGCGACCATCCCGCGCCAGCCGTGCCGGCCCCCCGCTATGCTCACCTCAGCAGTGTCGCAACCGACTATCTTGTCATTCTCGGTGGCCAGGACAATGAAAACAACTATGTACAGGAAATGTCCGTCTTGGACCTACAGCGTCGGCAATGGGTCCGCAACGACCCGCTTACCAACCAATGCGGCAGCTACCGCAGTCTCGCCGTCTCGAGCCCGCTACTGGTGTATGAGCCGGATGGGACGGTGCAGAAAGCAGGCTGTGCACAAGGTACTCCATCCTCTCGACCCATCTGGTTGCCCGACAAAGACACTGCCTCTTCTGCGCGCTTGCGGGGCACGACCAACAGTCGATCCGGCAGCAGCTCCAGCCTCGTACTCGATCCCACTCGTCTTCTGGCCCGGCACTGGATCGCCGCAACCCTTTACCCAACAAAAATGGCCATCCGAGCCATGCAACCACACCAAGTATGGGTAGCAGCCATTCTGTTCGGACTGACTCCATGCCAGGCGGAGGCAAAAACGATTGAGCACCATGTTGGCCAATTTATCCTTGAACAGCGCCTCGCGCGCCACGCTTGAACTCCCCAAGTCATCCAAAATGGAGTTGCACCAACTCCCCACAGCAGGCCTCGACCGCGCCAGTTTGCCCCTGTTACTTCGATGGGCGAAAAGGAGGAGAACAAGGAAACGTCTCCCGAGACCAAGCTGCCCTTGGCTCCGATCATGGTCTACTCCAATTACAATTTTGCTGATGTCAAGCGGGAGCTCGAGTCGATGCAGTATGTCCTCACCAAACCCACTCCCGACGCCGAAGCGAGCATGACGCTCGAAACGACCGACTACTCGAACGGATGGGACACGGACATCCTCCTCTCCCGCCCGGTCTTCGTTTCCCCTCTGGCTTCATTTGCGGCAGCCACATGATTATCAGTGGTACCTACTTGGCCAACACAACCCAAACGTTCAGCCTGTGGGTCTTGCACTTGCCCACCCTTACGTGGTCCCGGCTGGATACGGGACCATTTTAGGTCATGGGTCCTGGAACCGAGCGCTGTTGCACCGGGGCGCGAACCGTCTGCTGGTGTTTGGGACCGCAGTCGCGACCTGGTGACCGACTACAACCGTCGCCAAAACAATTGGACCCATGTGGTGTCTGTGGAGCTGGAAGCATTGGGCGTCTACGAGCCCCCGCGCAGTGGACCGAGGGCCAAATTGGTGGCCCAACTGGGACTCGAGAAGTTGGCGGCCAGTATGGTAGACACCTCGGGCGATTCGACCAGTGCGGTGGCTACGCTGATTCAAGCCGTCGGCACCTCCTCTTCCTCGTCCCAACCCCCTAGTTCCGTCTTGTCCCCCACGGAGTGCTGCCACTAGCGAGGCAGCCACCGGCACAACCGACGCAACTTCGCTCCAACCGGGCGACGCTGGCGGACCTTACTTCCAGTGACACGTCCGCTGACGCGTACCACCCCGGATCCGCGTTGCCTTACCTGTCCAACACCCTGGGCGGGCGAGGCGACTTTGAGATTGTGTGTTCGGATGGGGTGCGGATTGGGGTGAACCGTGCGGTGCTGGAGCGCCGGTGGCCCTGGTTCGCCGCAGCGCTGGTGGGGTACCGTGAGCGCGCGGTGAGTGTGGTGGCGCAGTTGCGTGGGCAGGAGAGGGCATGCCGATGCCCCCCATGCAGGCTGGGGGGTCATCGGGTGCGTGGGGGAAGAAGGGGCAGCAGAGAGGATACGGCGGATGTGCGGATCACGCCGCGCAAGCTCTACCTGCCCGAGCCCGGGGTGGTCGGGCTGGCGCTGGTTGAGTTTCTGTATGCGCGCAGTCTCTGCACCCGCACCCACACCACCCGGCCGTCTTTTGCACCTTGCTGCTTCTGGGTGGCTTGTACGGCCTGCCGGACCTAACCCAATGGGCTGCCCATGCCATGCACACCTGCCTCACCGTCGATTTGGTCTTGCCCGTACCGGGAAGCAACGCCGTGCCCGACCTGCAGACGCTGCCTCTCGACGAGCGGCAGCGGCTCGCGACCCGTTCTACGAGACGGCCGCGCTGGCAGGACTGCGACCGCTGCAACTGCGTGCGCTGCGCACCGCGCTGCTGGCGGGCAAGTGGCGGGACAAGCATCGGAATGGGCTGCATTCGTCGATGCGCAGTCAGCCAGCTAGCCAGAACGGCCAGTCGACGTAGCTCGACCCCGACCCCGACCCAGCTCTTGCTACCTCGCTCTTGGGCTGGGGGGCGAGACGTGTGTCAAGCGAGCAACATGGTACGGTCCACCCGTGCACTTGGGCGTGGGTGGTATCTTGCCACCTGCCCAGCCCCTGCCTGCCCCGCTGTTCTTGGCCCTACTGTCCTGCCCTCCTACCCCCTGTTCTGCCCTGTCCTACCTCTTCTCCCCTCGTCACGACGACATACCCTTTCCCGTTGGCATCGGCTCGGCGCTGGAGGTGGTGGGTTGATGGTATCCTGTAGTGAGAGTGTCCTGTGCCAGCTGGGAGTCTCGGAACTGTCGAGAGCTAGTGAAGCAGGCCCACGTGTGCCACCCGCACGCCTGGCGCTGCGACGAACATCTGCATGCTTAGGCCGCCCCAGCGTGGTCGCGTCAAGATGGGGGGAGCGGGATGGATGAGCGTGTGGCGGGACTGATGCGATGGTTGATGATCGATGAATGATGATGCATGATGCATGATGCATGATGGTCATGCCCCCCGACTGGGGCACTAGGGCAGCTGGACTGCTGGCGCCTGGCATCGGAGAGACAGCGGCAGGCAAATCACCAGTCACTAGTCACTGGCACTGAGGCGCATCACTCGCGCAGTGCTCATCGCATGGAGCTCATCGATCGCTCATCCCACCACCACCACCCACTTGGGCTGGTTTGGAGCCGCCGGGTGGGATTGTATATCTAGCGACTATCTCCCGCCCCTCCCAGACGCCTCTCCGCAGCCGGAGTACGGTGCTTGGTGTACACAGCCATCCGATCCTAGCACGCCGTCCCTAGTAGCAGTAGTACCAACCACAAGCAGCCGCATCGGCGCTCTGCCATTCACTGCTCAGCAACCCCCCGCCCCCACACCCACTGGCGCTGAGCAACCCACCGCCTCCCTCCGCCTCCGTCGGCCATCAGGAGGGCCCCACCACCCCGCCATTAGTATGGCCGCCCGCTCCATCCAGCGGTGGCGACGGTCTGGGAAGCCAGCAGCTGCCTGGCCCGTCTGGGCCTGTGCTTGCTGCTCCTGCTACCGCTGGCCGTCGTAAGCCCCGTGGAGGCAGCCCCCCAAGCGCCTGTTGCGACCGTGCCTTGGACGCTTTTGCGTCCGTATCGCGCCCTACCTAACGGACTAGTGGCCACCCGGCACGCATCCACTCCGTCGTGCCAGACCAATGGTTCACCTCATGCTCCGTACCTGTCCGCCACCAGGCTCCACTGGTACAGCAGTTCCACTTTGACGCTGTCTACCTTACTCTCCTGGCTCCCTCAGAATTCAGCAATGCCCCAGACGCATCTCCCCCGTACGTGCTCAAGCTGGTGGCCCTTGGCACTACCCCCTCCCCGGCCAGTGCCGTGCAGAATGGGTCAAGCATTGTCAGTGCGTATAGAGCGATTCGAGTCACAGCCGACGAGAGGAAATGGAAACACTTGTTGGCTAACTCACATTCTCTTCTCAGGCTCGGTTTCTACCCACACCCATTTTGCTACCTTTCCCATCTCAGACCATGTCACCAGCTTGTGCCAGTCCATGGTGCCCGTGAGACCGGACCCGTCCCACCCGCTCGCAGGTGATTTCCAGTCCTGTTCCTATGGCCCGGGCACAATCGGGATTGGGGTTCAAATTCCTCTCCACCACCGCTATCCTCTGGGCACGATCCATACCAATGGAATTAATGTCCGGCAGTCCAACACAGACGATGGGCTGTATCGAGATAGCGCTGGCTCAGTACTTACCCTCAACCTGGTACTGGCATCTGCTCTTTGCCCTACCCATCTGCCTGGCCGGCAGCTTCTTTCTTCTTTCCGTTTTGGCTCGTCCCTGGGCGGCAGCAGTTCCCTCCATGCGGAAAAGCGAGCGTCGGAAGAAGGCATAGCGTCGATCGCGTCTACTGCTTTCGCGCGGCCATCATCTTCTTACCTCTCCTTCCCTACACCGCTTTGTCACCCCGAATCTGACAGATGTATGGCTTTTCTTCCAGTGGGCCGCCGCTTTAGCCATGGTGGCGGTGGATTGGCCCGAGTTTGTGTACCCAGTGCTGAAACAAGTACTGTGGACGTTCCTGCTGGGGGATGTGAAGCTGGTACAGCACCTCCACCAACCCGGGGGATCCGGTACGATCCTCTGTTGGTCGCTTCGCCCCTGCCAGAGGGGGAATATGCATGGGCCCAAGACCAGATGATGAGCAATACCTCCAGCCCGCTTTACTTGGGCATTCCACCTTCCTCCACGTCCGACGAGCGCGTTGGTTCCCGCCGCACGACCAAATATCCTCAACCTGTCAGGTTCGCATCAAGGGTTGCCCGCCCTGCTTCGCATGGCCCGGCTGCATCCTCAAGACGGATTCGGGACGTGCACTAGCCTTTTCCTCATTGTTGTCGCAGCCTTGGTTGTCGTCAGCTGTGTGGTCGGGGTGGGGCACATGAGTTGGATCGCCTGTACCACTTCCAGGAGAAAACGGGGTGAGCATACCCCTGTTTCGACCACTCTGCCCGAAGAGGAGGGGAAACGCTGCCACCGCGTTCACACCAACCTGGGCATGCGGCTCACAAGCTTCGTATGCAAGACGTTGTGGATGAGCACTTGGCCGCCATGCAGGGCAACCTCATTCGCCTCTTGATTCTCTTTCACTTTCCCCTGACGGTGATGAGCACATACCAGTTTAGTACCTACCAAGACCACACGCGGGCCATGGCCATCGTCACCTTCATCTTCTTCTCCCTCTTGGCTCCCATGGGAGCCCTCTGGCACCTACACTCTATCGACTCGGATGTGGCGTGGGATCGGGCCGTGCTATTGGCCCTGGGGCCCCTATACCATTCCTGGTCTTCCCCGCAGAAAGGTCTGCGCATGGGCCAGATGCACTTTCTTGGATCGCTCTGTACTGGCATTGTTATCGGTGCAGGGCAACGATCCGGGACGGCCCAGGCAATCATCCTGTTCGTTTTTGACCTCCTACGTGCCGCCGTATGTATCTTTTCCTTCTTGGCCTCGAAGCGTGCATCCAAATTGTTTTCCTCCTCGACAAGTCCTACGTTCACCAACGGATTTACGCTGTTCGTTATACCCTCATTCGACCCATCGGAGGGCTCTTGGTCCTGCTGCTTTGTCTGCCATCTCCCTTGCCCCCACCACAGCTGACTGGGTAGCGTACTTTCTCCTTGTCATGCTGGCCGTAATGCTTCTTGTCCTCGTGCTCCTCATCCTCTCCAAAATTGGCCAAGGTCTCCTTCGCATTCTCACCTGGCTCTCATTTGATTCTCAACACCCACACCCGTACGAGGTGGTTGTGGAGAACTCAGCCCTAACGGGGTGGGGTACGATTCTCACCCAATGAAGGCTCGCTGGGTACTGAACCGTACCCTCTTTCCTCTTCCTACTCCAATCTTCCTGCCCCCCACAGACACCCTCAGCCCCGCCCCGCCCCGAATCCTCTTGGACGGAAAAGGCGAAGCTGCTGCGTCACTCGTTCCGTTCTACCCTCGATGGTGAACAAATTGCCGAGGATGGGACAATTCAAACGGGATCCTTGGGTCAACCGACCTTTGCTCTACTACCGCCCGTCCCCGTAGTACATCGTCCTTCTTTCCTCGGCCTTTGAGCGCGTCCTCGATGTATCACTTGATGGGTTTCTCAGCCCTCACGCCATCCTCTTTGGCTCACCCAGACGCGGTAGAGGGAGGCGCATCTCAGAGCGCTCAGTACCCGGTACATGTCTCTTCTGTTTCGGTTGTCGAGGAGAGTTTTGCCCCGCCAGGGGTTGTCACAGTACCCTATGACTCTGGTTCAACCACCCAACCCCAAACTACCCACGCCGCTTCGTCCTCCCCTCGCTCTGCTCCTCTTTCTCCTCTCCTCCTCCTCCTCCGCCTCCTCCATCCCCCCCTCGTCATTCCGCGGTACCATCACCCATGCCTTCGGCGTTTGTCCGCGTGGCCGGACGCAAAGTGACCCAATCCGACCCCTATGGCCTGTGCCCATCTCCCGGACCCTCCACATCTGCCTCCTCCATTGTCTCCGTCTCCCCACCGCCCCCATTCCTGAACGTGGAGCAACACGGGTTCAGATCTCCGACGAAAACTATTGGATCGAGCGCAGCCGCCTACCTTGCCCTGGACCAGGCAAGTAGGAGCCAAGCCGAGCCCCCAGCTGCACCGCCCCCCAATCCGATGGGCGGGTCAGGGTACCCATCGTCCCATTTTATACGTCTTCGTCTGCCCCATTGGAACCCAGGATGCCGTCGTCGTTCCAATATCCGGGAAAAAGAAGGACCTGCCCGGACGCACACCACGTCACTCTTTCGTCCTCGTTCCTTGCCCGTGCTTGCAGATCCATCTTCAGAAAGGAAATCAACCAAGGAGCGCCGTCGCTGGTCCAACCGTTTATCCCACATTTTCCATCGGATACCCCGGGTCCTTCTAACGATGAAGAGGACGGTTCACTTTCCCAGAGCCCTGTATGGTCAGCAGGGCAGCGGGAAACGGCATTGGCTCCGAACGAGCCTGGTGCGCTGGCCCTGTGATCTAGGTGACCACGTATCTCTTCACCATCTTGGGAGCCCTTGGCGACTTTACCGCAGCATTCCAAAATCCTACTTCCATCTACCCCTGAAGGGGGGCACAACTGGCCAAGCCCGAACTCTTCAGGAGGAGAACACTCCAAATGCCTGGCGCATTCTAGTGCTGCTGCCTCCACCTCTACGCTCTTCCCCTTCTCTATCCTCTTCCCTCTCTCCCGCTTCCATCGGTGGAAGGTGGACCGACCTCACCAGCAGGGGTCGACGAGCAAGATGACGCAGGTTCCTGGTTTTGCGCTGGGCCGGGTGGTAGTGGGAGCAGGAACGCAGCATGTACCTATGCGTAAGTCTCCCCTGGCTGGTAAGGCCCTCAATATGAGCAGTCTCCGTTCCACCTCCTCTGCTTCCTCCCCTTCCTCGGCCTTGACTTCTTCGTCCGAGCAGGCGAGGCGGGGACAGACTGTCCCAAGACCTCCTCCCGCCCCAGGTTGCGACAGCTTGCCACCCCTCCCTGCCTCTGAGATGACCGGAACGGCCCGGGACCGCACCCTCTCCCAGGCCCCACCGTCTCCTGGGCTGGAAATCACCCCTCACCGACCCTTCTCAGCTGCCGATGCGTACACGCCCCGCTCCCCCGCGAGACAGCGCCGTCTTCATTTCCTTCTTCCCGGAGAGGCCATACGGAGCCGGATGCACAAGAAGGGGAGCAGGCGAGACAAGAGGGATCGGACCTACCCTTTTCCTGCATGTCCAGTACCAGTTCCGCCTCCGTGTCGAACGAGGCGACGGACATGGCCACACTTGATGCGCTCTGATCTGTGTTTGATATCCAGCTTGTTAGAATCTGTCTAGTAGAATCGGCTGGCGTGGTTCGGACTAGGAATGTGGGCCCTGCGGACGCTGCTTGGTGTACCGCCTCTGATCCGTCTCATTATACTGCTTGTCTTTCTCGTTCGCTCTCCCACCCGCGGTCGTGTCGTTTTCTGTCGATCCCCATCCCCTCTTTCTGAATATGCGGTTTGTGAACACTTTGCCTCTCTGCCCGTCCTTCAATGGACATGCGTGTGCCTGCCACCAATTAAAGCGGCCCGGGGCCTGTAGGTGATTAGGAAGGCGTATAGCGGCCACCTTGAGATCCTCTGTGTAGTAACAATAGCAGACGCGCGTCCCTGGCAGCTAGTGTAGTTCACATCGATTCAGTTGGCAGTTCTGCGCTACTCTCCTTTAATATTTTTGCACCTACATGTGCCACTGAGAAGCCGGAAGAGAGGGGTGTAGGGTCAGAGATAGAGGTGAGGCGGCGCGTGGCTTACGTTGATCATTGGGGCATCTTTATCTCCAACATCTCTCGGTGGCGATGATGGTGGTAAAGGGCGCAAGGAGACTACATTTTGGAGGCGCGGCAGCCAAAGGGTTAGGGCCGACATTCAATTACCTTACTGTGGCATTTGTGCTCGCTTCATATGGCTGAACTAGCCATCAGCTATGATGAAGATATGACCCTGTCCTCAGCCTGATCAACTCGATCAGCCCCTGGGACCTGGTGGGGGTTCACACAGCCCCAACTCGCACAGCGATTGTGATCAGATGCATGGGATTAGTTGTACTGGGCGTACAACGAGGTGGATGAGAACTTGGAGCCCTGGCGGACGACCTTCTCGACGGCATCGAGGAAGTCACGTTCGGAGGCGACCTTACGGCGCGCGCGAATGGCGAACATGCCGCCTCAGTGGCCACGGACCGGAGCTCGCGCCGGTCGTGTTGGGACAGAGACGTGCGATGAGTTCGAAGCGGATGTTTCGCTCCACCGACATGCTGCGTGCGTGAATACGAAGAATATGTGCCCTTCCCTCATTGTCGGGCAGACCAAACTCAACCTTGCGGTCCAGCCGTCCGGGACGCAACAGAGCTGGGTCGAGTGTGTCGGGCCGATTGGTCGCCATGAGAACTTTATGTTGCCCCTGGAATCAAAGCCATCGAGTTGGTTGATAAGCTCAAGCATCGTCCGCTGAACCTCATTATCCCCACCGGCGCCATCATCAAAACGGGCACCTCCAATCGCGTCCACCTCATCGAAGAAGATGATGCACGCCTTCTTGGACCGGGCCATCTCGAACAATTCCCGCACCATTCGCGCCCCCTCGCCCACGTATTTTTGACAAGCTCCGAACCAATGACGCGGATGAAGGTGGCATCGGTTCGATTGGCCACCGCTCGGGCACAAGCGTCTTCCCAGTCCCAGGAGGACCATAGAGAAGCACACCCTTGGGCGGGTCAATCCCCAAATCCACAAACTTCTCTGGATTCAATAGTGGCGTCTCCACCACCTCGCGCAGCTTCTCAATCTGCTCCTTGGAGCCGCCAACGTCGGAATAGGTCACGTCCGGCTTCTCTTCCACCTGCATCATCGTCACGCTGGGATCAATCTTGGGAGGGAGAGGTTGCATGATTTGATACTTGTTGCGGTCCACCCCAACCCGCATTCCCTCTTCAATGTCGGTTGGTGCGACGTTCTTGTTGAGCGAGACAACAAACTTGGCATCTGCTTGATGTTGATCACGTACTTATCCTCTTCGTCCACCTTGGGCGCGCGGGAGCGACCAAAGGGTGACATGGAGTTCATCAAGTCGCTCAATCCACCACTTCCACCTGCCGCACCACTTCCGGAAGCGGGTTCAGGCGGGGTACCGCGGATGATCTTGGTGCAGCGGGCCACTTGCAGATGACCCATTTCCTCCAGCCGCTTCTTGTCGGCTGCCAAATCCCACAGGTTGCGCGGAGCAAGTCCCGTGTCAGACTCTTTCACACCCATCTTGTCGTTTACCCGCTTCTGAACATCGTTGATCTCCTTCTCAATATCCTTCAGTGCGCGGGCATAAGGCCCCTGACCATAGGTCTTGAGGATCTGGATGTCACTCTCGTCCAGCGGCACAATGGGGCCATCGTCCTCGGTAGAGTCCTGGTCGGGCTTTTCGTACTTTTCCCAGTCGGCCTTGGGCGGCATGATGGAGGAGGCGAGGTGGTGGTGGCGGCGGCGGGGTGGAGAGGGCAACTCAGGACCTACAGTACCAACCGCCAATATGTCCACGCGTCGCCAGTCCGCCACATCTAATTCCGCTGGCGCCCGGACCCCGGCGGAATTGGGAGACGTGGCTTCAATGTTTTCTTTGCGTAGGTGGCTATTCTACGTTCAAACGCCCGTCAAAGCCATCGCATCTCGCCACAGCTTTTCTTTTTCACGCCACCATCTCCTGGTACCCTTGCCCGCATGTTCATGCTCAAGTCCCTCTTTGGCAAAATTTGGGGCGACGAGAACAACGCTGAGCTGATCCAGATTCCTGCGGGTGCGCTCTACCTCGTCCGCTCCGGGGCGATCAAGAGCGCCCGTGAGTGCATCTACAAGGACGCCGTCGCCACCATCCGCCGCACCAGCATCCCCTTCAACTACCAGCTGGTCATCACCCGCGCTTACGATGAGGGTGAAGGCACTTCTCGACGACGACGATGAGTCAGACGACGAAAAATCGTTCCTCATTGACCCTTCGCTCGCCTTCCGCCTGTCCACTTTGCGCGCTGATCCCGGTGCACACGATACGGATGAGCCGGACGAGCCGACATTGGTTGGCGCGATCTGGGTGAAGAATTGGATATGAGCTCGTCGGCCCTCATTTCGCCTACCACTCCTGCCACTGACACCGGACGAAGACTTGTACCAGTTTGTCGTGGATGGACAGCAGGTCAATGCCGTAACCCGCTCGATTTTCGAGGTGACCTACCTCCAGTGCTGCTACGAGCGCAAGTACAACCGTCCTCACCAGGAGGCCTCCGATGAGGATCTCGATGCTCTCAAGTATCAACCTCCCCGTCTTTACCCTCGATCCCGCCGCTCCGGCCACCCCACTGCGCCCCAGTGCGACCCCATCGACTCAGTTCAACACGCCAGCGGCAAAGTCGGTGGCAGCCCGTCGGTCCCTGGCACTCCTGCTACCCCAGCGCGCTCCGCGTGCTCAACAGAGCAGCCAGCACACCTGCAGCCAAGTCAGTGGCTGCCCCATCGGCCCCTGCTACCCCAGCCAAGAATACAGAGGCAACGGAGGCGGCGGCCGGGGGATGTAAGCGTTGTATCGACTGCGGCGGTGTCTGTGTCAGAGAGCAAACCATTGGTCCCGCCGCTCCGACCGAGGAAGACCTGCCCCCCATTGTGCCTGGGGCTGAAGAAACAGGCAACCCTGTGGCAGTGGAAGCGGTCGCGGATCTGTACTTGTATGACGAGGCTTCGGGCTTGTTTATGAGCCAGGAGAAGAACGCTGTTGCCAAGGTCGTGGAAGCCGGCCAGTACATGTTCTGGATGACTGTTCAGTCTTCCCCCAAGAAGATGGACAGAGCCGGCTCTGGCTCTCTCAGCGTGTGTCGGCAGACATGAACATGAACTTTGCTGCGGACAATCTGAGTGCAGTATGGAACTACTTTACCACACAATGACGAAGGAAAGGTGCTGTACTACTCGTGGCTATTGCGCTTTTACAAGCGCCCAGCGTACGAGCAGTTCCAGCACGGATTCAGCGCTTGCCTGTGGCAAACCCTGAATGAACTTCCTTGTCCAAGCTCAAGCCGGATGAGCAGAAGTACCTCTATGACGCGTATGAGGAAGATGTCGACATGCCCGACGCAGACCAGGACGAGGAGGACGACGCGGCGATCGACCAAGCATGGGTGAGACCATTAACCCGATCGAGGAGGAAGACGAGGTTTCTGAGGAGGAGGAACCAGAAGACGACGCGGGTAATGAGGGAGATGCGCCGGAGGGGATGCCCAACGAGACGGACGCCTTGGCAGGGAACTGAACTCCCAGCTGGCGATTGGCTACAAGAACGATCGTGCATTCGTCGTGCGCGGTAACCGGATTGGGTGTTTAAGACGTCTAATGGCTCAGAGGCCAGCCTGGCCTAGAGTTTTCGACGACGATCAACAATGTCTCTACCCGGGGGGCAACGCATTCAACCCGCAAGGCCATGCTCCACGACTCGGATACGGCTATGGTGCGATGGATCCTAACAACCAACACTCGGTCTTCAGATGGATTTGGAGTATGGAAAGGTGTTGGGAGTGGGATTCATGAGGACGTCGAGTGGCCAACGTGAATCCCCTCGGCCAAGTTTGCTCAGATGACATCCGAGCAGACACTGGTTGGTACAAGCCACAACGCGGTCTACCGGATTGACCCTCGTGTATCGGGCCAGAAAGTTGGTCGACAGTCAGTTCAAGCAGTATGCCACCAAGGCTGACTTTTCCTCGGCTGCCACCGATGCATCTGGCGACTCGTGGTCGCTTCCAACAAGGGGACTTGCGTTTGTTTGACAGATTGGTAAGAATGCCAAGACGGCGCTTCCTGCGCTTGGTGACCCGATCACTGGAGTGGACGTCACGTCCGACGGGCGGTACGTTTTGGCGACGTGCAAGACCTATCTCTTGCTTATCGACACTCTGATTGGCGATGGTCGCTGGGCGGGTAGTTTGGGCTTTGACAAATCATTCCCTGCCAACTCGAAGCCTGTTCCGCGCCGGTTGCAGCTTAAGCCCACCATGTCGCGTACATGGGCCAGGGCGTCGAGTTCACCCCGGCTCGGTTCGATGTGGGAGAGGACGACGAGACCTCGATTGTGACCTCGTCAGGGCCGTTTGTTATTGCGTGGGTCGTTTGAGTCGGTTAAGCGAGGCAAGACGCACGACTACCAGATCCGCCGTTACGCCGATACGGTTGTCCAAGATGAGTATGGTACAACTCGCGCAACATTGTGGTGGCCCTGCCTCATGATGTGGCGTTGGCCAAGAAGCAGACCCCAAGAAGCCCACCCGGGCCTCGCTCGCAACCCTCTAAGCGTCTCCTTGGGAACATATTGCCCATATCGCCTCATTTGATTCGTGATTGAGCCCAGCCCGTTTCGTTCGGTTTTCCCATTCGTTGATACCCGTTTATTTTTTCTTCTTCGATCGTGAACCTCCTTTGGCCCGTATTCGGAAGTCTTTCGTGCCCTTTTTGATTTGTCCCGAATGACTATACTCCTATGTCCGGTTCATCATGTCCAAGTAGCGATGCCAGTACATAGTTGAATTCGCATTGCTTCTATTCTAGTCGAAGCGCCCCTGTGCCACCCGGAGGCAATGGCTTGCCTTCGATGCGACGGATAGGCCCGGCAGGGCATCGCGCCAGCTAGCAGTGCCATAGTAGTACGAGCCGTAGGTAAGCAAGCCAAACACGGTCGTTGCTGAGTTAGGGCAAATGTGGCGGGCGGGTGACTCGACGACCAAAGCAAAGGAGGTAGATGGCCGACCAAGATGTGAGGATGCCTGCGCCATTGATGGCGTCGCCGCCCTGCTTGGGATCAAGATATAGCCGGACGAAAAGCAGATGCCGGCCATACCCAACAGCTGCCAAAAGGCAGGTAAGCGCTGTCGTCTGATTTTGGCATCGTGTTGGGCCCGCTTCATGGAGACCAGCAACCGAGCCGCTTTTTGTTGAGTGGGGGATAAGGGCCGGCCTTGTTTGTCGGTCGTGGTGGTTTCCCATTTCCCCCTCAAACGACATGTAGGGGCGGTAAGTATTGGTCATGGAGACGGGAATGGCCACCAAAACTTCCCATGCACTGGTCAATACAAATCCAGCACAATAGAACCCTTCTCATCCCCAGATCATACTTACAGCACGAGCCCAAAATGCGCGCCGCCAATGGCTGGGACCCATCCAGCCCAACCTGCAGCAACCCATCGCGCACGGTTTGGAGAGAATGATGCACCCACTTCGATACCCGGCCTTGGTCTTCGTACGCTCGAATTTCATCAGGACTGCCGGGAAGTTCGGCCCGCGCGAGTGGTGCTAGTGTCGTCATGTTGCAGCAGCAGAGATGGTGGTGGTGAAGAAGAGCGTAGCGAAGGAAGAAATGAAATATTCCTGCTTCATCAGACGGAGCACCCGCTAGTTGTGAATATGTGATGAATTGATCCACCTCGCTGCAGTGTATATGTTGATTGGCGGCTTTCGCCTCTCGCCACAGCAAACCCTTCTTTAAAGTTCGTCCAATCTTCAGATGGAGCAACGCTAAATGGCGCTTTCGTCCTCCCACCCATACACGAGAAAAAGACGATAGCACCCGCGGCAGCAGGCAAATAATACGTGGGTTGTTGTCAAAAACCAACACATATACATCAATCTTCACTCCTTGTTGGTTTTGGGGTTATCGGCATTATCAGCGCCGCTGGCATCTTCGGCTTCAGCCTTCTTTTGGTCAAGCTCTGCCAGTGGGCCCAGGTCGTGAATGAACTGGCGCAGAAGGGCCTCAGCCTTGGCAGGGACGCCTGGGACTAAGTACCATCAGAAAGTTAGTACTGGGAAAAGACATCGCCTCAGCATCGTACGTACTTTTCCGAACGACCATGCCATTGTACATTCCAAATACAGTAGGGAGCGAAACCACCGAAAATGCCTCGCCCATCTTGGGGGTCTTGTCCACATCAATGGTAATCAGCGACGTGTCCAGCGCATCATCCCGCGCCAGGGTCTCTAGAACTGGAGGTCGCTCTTGTACGCCTCTGACTGACCACTGTAGAATGTAATCAATGAGTTCTTGGTTTCGATGCGCTTCGTGTCCCATCCCTTTTGAACCTCAGCCGGGATCGAGTCTCTATTTTGGGGGCTTGGGAGAGCAAGAGAGTCATAGTGGTTTCACATCGGTGTTAGCCAAATGCGGGGGTGCGGATGTTCATTTTGCGGGGGCACCGGGTCGGAGGCCGCCGAAGGCGAGCCAACCTCTGCCTTGACAGGGAGCGTGGCACGCACCGCAGCAGGCGCCAAAGACGAGGTGTGTAATAGGCGAGAAGATGCCGAGATGCGCACGGCACCAAGAGAGAAAGATGCCAACGCAGAGAACTGAGGGCGCGAGGCGGCGCGAGGAAGGACGAGGCGGGAGAGCATGGCTTCAAAGATCACGCAGGTGATAGTAGACAACCAAGAAGAGCAGCCAACAGGCAAAGTTACCTTGGTCTGTAGCGGTGGTGGCGGATCGAGCTGACGCGCTGAGGAAGCTGAGGAGCGGAGCGAGAGCGAGCCGTCATCAGCTCTCGGAGCCAAACGTCCCGCATAGCCAAATCCTGTAAGAGTAGCGCACCAGCCGCAGTGTGAAACTTCAATGACGTCAACCCTTCTCTCTTCTTCTTCCCATTGCCCCACTCTTCATCCATGTCATTGACAGAGGTTAAGGCTGGGGCAGGGAAAACTGCGAGCCCCTGGGTACTGGACCATCAGCATCCTGCACCACATGCTTTATCTACATGATTCCCGCGAAGTGCATCCCGTGCCTCACGCTGCTCAAAGGGTAGAGAACAGGGTAGAGGCTAGCTCAGCATAGACAACCAGCCAACTGCACCCTACAGCACCGTTGCCCCCTCGGATGGCTGGGGTTTCGATCCATCGATGGGTTACTAACACTACAACCAGTGGGCGAAAATGGATCACGATAAGCATGGTCAAGTTGGTGGTATTTTATACAAGAGCAGCAGCAGACGGAGGCCTGAAGAGGGCAAGGGAGCTGAGTACAGGGATGCTGCTGAGATTCAGCGCTCAACGCTCATGCCCCGGCAATCTGCGGGATCGACTTGGTCAAGACTTTTTCGGGGAGGATCTCCATCTCGGTCCACTTGACAATCAGATCGCATACGCCTGGGTATCCATTCCCGGACACGGTGTTGGCCTGCGACGCGTTCCCCGTCGATCGTCCCGAGGTGCGGAACTCTTCAAAGTCAAAAAGGTCAAATTCGCTGCCAAAGGCGATGAAGTGAGCGAAGAGACTGTTGAAGTGTCCCTCGCAGCACAAATGCAAAAGCCAAGAGAATTGAGCGTGGTAAATGTGAGCAAATACGCGAAGAAGCTGCTTGTAAACATGCTTTGCCGTGATCATAAACGTGGGGGGGAAGTCCCGAGCTGGAAAGTGAATCAAAAAGTAGAGGAAGGGTCGTTGCCCTGCAGAATCAAACGGGGATAGGGGGGGGGGGGGCTTACCCCGCCTTGGTAGGGAAGGTGGCCTCGTCGCCAAGCAAACCACCCACCCAGGTCATGACGTAGTCAATGTACTGCGGCGCCGGGAGTTTTACCTGCTTGCGGTTCTGGTCGACCCAAGTGTAGTCCAGACCGACGCCAGCGCTCATGGTGGGGTTGTTACGGACAGTGCAGAATTCGGTAATGACGCCATAGAACTGATTGAGGTTGTTGAAAAAGTCGAACACTGCAGAGGGGGGACAATGGAGGGGCGGAGGGGGATTAGATGGGTCGCTAGGAAAGGGAGCAAGACAACGTACGATTGACCGCGACCCATTCGCGCTGATCGACATACTTGGGAAGCACAACGATGGTTTTGTACGATCCTTTAATGAGGGATCGAACAAACGGGTTGCACAAGTACAGCGGCTTGCCGGCCGGTTGGCCCGCCACGCTCGTCATGGCACCGTCAGTGGCTGGGGCAGGAGGGAAGCCGTCGCGGTTGGGCTGGGGAGAAGCGCCCTTTGGGCGGACAGACCGGCCCATCGACTTGAAAAAACTCATGGTTGGGAAGACGAGCGAGAGGAATCAAGGGAACGCAGGAGGCGAGCGAGCGTCGGGGTGGTGTTGAGCCTCCGACTTGGCCGGGGTGTGGTTGCACGGAGGACCGCAACCCCGGCAGAACCCACCCACGAGTACTGAGCTTAAACTGGGTATGGCTGCTGTGCCACGCAGGCAGCCGCGCCACCCGGCCACAGCGCCAGTCTCGGCGCAAACATTGTGGCGCTGTGATTGAATTAGGACATTTGAATGTTCAACTTTGGCCGCACGGCGGAATCTCGCAGCGAGGGGCCGTGCGAGCCCGCTGCAGCGAAGCAACGCCCACGTGGCACGTGGAAGACCATCCCGCATCCCTCCCCCCCACCACCACACCCGCTTCCCCTCCCCCCTCGCCATGCGTCTGTTCGTGCTTGTCATCCTCTTTTGGCGCTCGCTCTTGGCCTCTTTGGCGGAGTCCACGCGGATCCGGAGCCCGAAGTTACCGACAAGGTCTTTTTTGACATGGAGCACGGCGGCAAGAGCATCGGCCGCATCGTCGTCGGCCTTTACGGCAAGGATGTGCCCAAGGTATGGTGATCTGTTCGGATCGACAGTTGCCCAAGGCCAAGCTACTAACACTGCGTGCACAGACGGCGACCAACTTCCTCGAACTCAGCACCGGAAAGCACGGGTTTGGCTACGAGGGCTCCAAGTTCCACCGCGTCATCCCCAGCTTTATGATCCAGGGTGGTGACTTCACCTCGGGCGATGGCCGTGGTGGCAAGTCCATCTACGGTGCCCGTTTCCCCGATGAGAACTTCAAGTTCCGTCACGACAAGCCTGGTGTTCTTTCGATGGCCAACGCTGGTCGTGACACGAATGGCTCCCAGGTACGTTTCCGTGACTGCACTTCGGCCACACCTGATGCTAATTTGTTGTTCTAGTTCTTCCTTTGCACTGTCCCTACCCCTTGGTTGAACGGCCGCCACGTCGTGTTTGGCCGCGTGATTGATGGCATGGACGTTGTGTCGTACATCGAGAAGGTTCCCACGGGCCCCATGGACCGCCCCAAGGAGGACGTCACCATTGTCAAGTCGGGCCAGCTTGTGGACGACACTCCCAAGACAGAGGGAGCGAAGGCTGACCTTTAAGTCAATCCAAGCTTATTAGCTACTTTGTAGCGCCATAAACTGTGTCGCAAGTCATCTTGGCATTAAGTTTGGACATCATTTGGCTGTGTTTTTGCACTGTTGCCGTAGCCTCACCATATGCATCTGCCGTTCCTATAACGTAAAGCTGGCTTCAACGACAAAATATGAAGCTAATGCATGGCGTTAAGGTCGATGACATTAATCGATGATGCGATGTAGAATGTGATTTTAGCGCCTGGTCATCTTGTACTTGGGGGCAATCTTTTCCATGGGAGGCATGGGGAGAGAGCCCTCGACACCCAGGGGCTCCAGTCCCAACCGGGGAAGGGCATAGTACCCGGGCCAAGTTCTTGCGGCGGAGATACTTGAGGATTTTGGCACGCTTGTGGATCAAGTGACCCAAACGGACACGAGCAATGGTGTCCTTGCGTTTTTGCTTCAGGTGGTCCATGAGGCGGCGCATGTGATAAGTCAGCACGGCGGCTTGGCACTCGGCGAGCCCACGTTCCAACCGTCGCCAAACACCTTGACAATTCGCCGCAAGTTTTCCCGTTCAATCTGCTGGCCTGAAGCGTTGCGCAAATCCAAGATCCGCGAGAGTGTCTCTGCCCCTGCTTGCTCGGTCTGGAGCAGCTCGGTAAACATAGCGCTCTTAGCTTGACTCTCTTGGTCAGCCAAGTCATTCACCGCCTCGGGGAAGTCCTGCAGACGGTCCTCGGCCATAAGCTGGGGGACCTGCTTAAATATGAACTCCGAATCGGACTTGGTCAGGCCATAGTTGAGCATCTGCGGCCGGCCCATCACGCTGGTCCAGGTCTCTGACTCGGGGTCGCCCTCCAACAACTTGGGCAAGGCAGGCACATTTCCTTTCCAAATCTCTTCAGGGATGAGATGAGGGACTTGAGATCCGAGTTTTCCCAAAGAGCAAACCCTTCGGGGTGAGGGTGTGGCCACGGCAAGTGTCGCGCTTGACACTCTGCTTGAGCAATTGCTCAGTCGCCTTGCGGCGCTCCAAGTTGGTGCGCTTGATGGCCTTGGCCTTGAGGACACGGGGAAGGATGGCCACTGGGGCCGACGCACTGAAGGCGCGCGCACCAAACGGAGAAGATACTGGTGGCCGTAGACACTGCACGGGCAAGCCCGCCAAGCAACGAGGACGCGGCCGCCATGGCTAGTAGGACGAGTGGAGCTGGTGGTAAGCAGCAGCCTAAGTCGCACGGGAATGTTCATCCAGTGCTGACCTAAGCCAGCGTCCTTTTTCCGACGGCTCCCACCCGACCCCAATTCCGCTCTTATTTTTCTGGTGGCCTTGGGCGTTGGAAAAGCTGCTGCTGCGAGTCCTCTCCCCTGTCGCGCCCTTGCCGTTCTTCCGCACCACCCTAACCACCACCCCCCCACCGCCATGAGCAACGACGATACCCGTGTCGGCCAGAAACGTCGCGCGAGGAAATACGCCAAAGGCTTACCTTCATTCCTGCCCAAAAGCCTGTCATTCTCGAACTTCCTTCTGGTAACACCAAAACGGTTGTCCTCGAGCAAGGCAAGACGATTGAACTCGGCAAGTTTGGCAGCTTTTCTGCCGATGAGCTCATTGGTCTTCCGTATGGCCTCAAGTACGAGATTGTTCCTACCGCTTCTGGGCAGGGTGAGGGTGCCGACTCTACTGCGGAGGAGGAGACGCGGGGCAAAAAGACCAACAAGGCCAAGCAACATCAGCGCGCAAAGGCCGGCTTTGGCAAGCTCAGCGTTCTGATGGACACACCCGTTGAACAGTTGATCGAGACGAACGCTACCAACGAGCATATTTACGACGACAATGACTCACAAGCTTTGACGAGTCTGGAAATTGCGGACTTGAAGGCAGCCGGAATGGCTGGCGCCAAATTGGTCGAGTTGGTGGCTCAGCGCAGTGCCTCGTACGCCAAACGCACCGTCTACAGCCAGGAAAAGTTTCGTCGCAAAAAGGCGGAGAAACACTCGACAGTTTTTGTCCCGCGTGCTCCTACGGCCCACCAGCTCGCATCGGCCACATTTGACAAGCGTCCGCCTGCGTCGGATCGACCGGCGAGCAACTTGCGTGCCGACTCTTTGGCCCAAACCTTAACTTTGGGCGAGATCCAATCGGGAGGGCGGTATATTGTTGTGGACGGGACGAATGGACTGCTGACGGGCGGCATGTTGGAGCGGATGGGCGTGGATGGGTGTTTGCTGCTGATCCATGACGCCGACTCGCCGCCAGCCCATCCAATCATGAAGGACATGAACCTACCCACCGAGGCGACGGATGGAGTCCTCAGGGTTCTGAATTGGGCCCAAGTTGATCCTAGTTGGACCTTGCCTGATCTTCCACTTGAGCCGAGGGCGGTCTCCCTACCGATTCGCGTGCCCCACTTACGTCACATGGGACCGAGTCAACTCGCGGGACATTCGTAAGTTCAAGCGTCGGCGTGCCATGTTTGCCCACCTGGAAACGACGAGGCAAGACTTGTTTGCGGGTAACTTTGATGGTCTGGTCATTGCCTCGGCCGAGTACGACCCCTTTCCGATCATCCAACGGCTCACGCCCTACCTTGCCGGCTCGGCCAACATTGTGGTCCATGCTCCGTTCCTGCAGCCGTTGGTCGAAACCCATGCGCGCATGCGTGTCTGTCACGATTACATTGCGGTCACAGTCAATGAGCCGTGGCTGCGTCGCTACCAGGTCCTCCCAGGCCGAACACACCCCGAGATGAGTACCTCAGCCACGGGGGGTTACCTTCTTCATGCACTTCGTGTGCTCCCTTGATCATACCGCCGATCCGTAATGTACTACTTTCCAGCAGGGTCTTCAGCTAGCGCCGGGTCCCCTTCCCAGGGCAAATACCTAGCACGCGAAGAGGTGAAATACGTCCTGGCGTGTAGAGAATGAGTTGAGGGGCTGAGCATAGTAGGCCAACGGGATATGTGTTCCGTCTCTCACATATAGTTGGGAGGAAGATTGATGAGTTCGTTGGATACTTGGGCTATAAGCGGGTCGAGCGCGCTGGGGGTTCCTTTCGTTTCTCCTGGCGTCGGATGCAGGACTGGTACTCAATATACTCAGCCTGGGTCCTGAGGCGCAGCTCTCTGGCACCCATGCACCATGGTGCTGGTGATCGATGATCGAGAATCTGTGTTGCTTGGGGCCCCAGTCTCCACACCATGCAGACGCGTGACCGATCTTCAGGCACCTGAGTACTGAGTTACTGAGACCAAAACTCCGAGAGTCCTCGCCTGTCCTCGCTTAAAGCTTAAAGCTTGAAGCTTGAATGTGGCCAGGCCTCCATTGCGTGGCAGGGCCTGGCCCCAAACCCGTAAAATGGACCATGGGGCAGTGGCTATGTGAACGACCCCGACTGCCCGCCTCCAAGCCGGAAGCATGCGCTGGTCGATTGACCCGCCGGCACAGCATATCTATCCATCATCCCGCCCCACCTTCTCCTGCCCGAGTTGCTCGCAAATCCAAACCCACATTTCCATTCTCTCGTCCGTGTAGCACTGCTCTGCGGCTAAGACGACAGAGCCACTTTTCGCCTCTCCGCCCACTTCCTTCCCGTCATCATCCTGCCCCTCAGCCCATGCTCATCTCTCGTCTGGCGGCTACTATGCTTTTCGTGGCCACCGCTGTCCACTGCTCTACCGTTAACTTTCGCCCTGCCATTGTTCACCGCCAAGATGGTGGCCCCGGCAATACGCCTGGCAACAATACACGCGACCCCACTGTCATTGCATCGTACTATGCCACGGGCTACCAGAACGGCAACCTCGCCCCTGGGGCCTGGGCCATTGACTCGCTGGGACAGACGGTGCAGGTGGGCCCCTCGCCGCAGCTGGGCAATGACAGTGCGTCTCAGGTCCCTTGGTGCAATACCATCTTTATTGGCGCAGCCGAAGCAGTGGGCAGTGTCAACACTGGCTGGACACAACTTCCCAACGTCACGGGCTTTGACTTTCACCGCGACTTGGTTCTGGACCGGGCAACCGGCGCCGTGGTTCCGTACTATATTGAGCGCAAGGACTGGAGCAAGGTAAAACGGGCTATCGCTGTCAACCCAGGTTTGGCCCGGGATGTGTGGAGCTACATGAGTCTGGTCCGCAACTCCCTCATCTGTGCCGCTACCAACGAAACGATGGGGGTGCACATGGGAGATGTGATTGTGGGAGGGGTGGCATGGATGAGCCCGCTCGAGTCTAGCGCTGGCGCCGCTGGCCCGAACGATGTCTATTTCGAATCGTGGTCCGATGGCAGCATGGCCGCTGGTCCCGGCGCGACAAATGCAAGTGCGTTTGATGCCCTTGATCTCTTGGTCGATTTCTTCTTCAATCAGACCAATTTCCCCAACTTGAACTCAGTCATCGTGGCCGGTCATAGTCTGGGAGGCTCCTTCACCCAGCGGTACGCCGTCCTGCGCAAGCCCAACGCGGTTCAAGATCCTTACATGACTTTTCTTGTGGCAACCCGGGTGCCTATGTGGAAGTGACGGATCAACCTGCGGTGACCAACCTGTCGACTTGCCAACCGGGTGGGAACTATACCGAATGGCCCTATGGACTGGACGGTAACATCCCCTCGTACCAAAACGCTACTTACTCTGCCAATCTCACCAACGCGAAAAACGCTACGCTTACCACTTTTTTCGCTCGGCAGGTCACCACTGTCTGTGGCCTGTCGGACTATGGTGCCGGAGACACGCATCCAGCTGCTCAATGCGAAGGCGATTCACACTTGAACCGGTGCCTCAACTTCCAAAAATCCATCGATGGCATCCCAGGCAACCCAGCGGGCGCCAACCACAGCTTTGCCTCCCTTGCCTACACGGCGCACCAAGACTAAAGTGTACTCCAACCCCGAAACCCAAATGCGCCTGTTTAGTCTTGGTTTGAACAACACCAGGCCGTCCCTGTCCCTTGCTCCATCCAGCACCAGCTCTTCTGCCTCGTCGACTGTGACGAGCAGTTCCGTCGTCGCTCCTCCTCCTCATCGGCGGTTGCAGGATCTTCCCCATCCTCCCGTACTTCCTCTGCTGTCACCGGACCGACCAGCTCGTCAAGCCCGGCTTCGGCCTTGCTCGCTCCGCACACCTGCGTCTTGCTCCTGGCCTCGGGGCTTGCGGTTGGGTTGGTTGCCGCGGTTATCTAAGTCTCGTCGGGTTCTCTTTTCATAATAATCAACTTTCTCCGCTCATGTGTTCACCGCAATGGCGCTCGCTTTGGGGGTATCAGGGGATGACTATGGCAGGGGCCACTTGTGCCCCATTTTGCACACTTGCAAAATGCAAGCTTGTACGAGGAATTCTACAATCTATAGAGCTAGCTAAGCGGGCCTTGGGCCAGAAACGCGGACATGTGCATAGAGTCACCAAATGGGCAAGAGTAGATTGCTGCATCAAAACTTCTTCATCCGCCTCCCAATCAGTAGTCGTCCTCCTCCTCTTCCTCCTCCCTCCTCTCCTCCTCGCTCTCCTCCTCCTCAGGATAAGAGTCGGGGACCTTGTAGAGGTTGACCACAGGCTTGTTGGGGTTCTTGACAAGCACGTACTTGCCATCTTCCTTGCGCACCAAGTCGGCAATCGTGCGCACAATCCCCCATCCGTTCGCAAGCGAAAGGTTCATTTGCATCGCCAAGTCACGCGGCTTGAACGTCTGCGTCGCCAAAATGGCATGCCGGCCAGCTTCCTTGGGATTGGTACGCGAGATGTACCCCAGCTTGAGCACATCCGAGTCAGCCAGGATCGCTTGGGCAGCAAACCGGGCCAACTTGAACGCATTGTTCTTGATCTCGGTCGCAACGACCGCACCACGTTGGCTGTCCAGACGAGTGCGCCAATCCGGCGCTCCACCAGCACCTTGCGCCTTAGAGTCAAACTCGTTGAGTGTCTTGATACTCACCAGCTGGCGCTTCTTGCTCCGGCCGAAGAGGGCAGGTAGGCATCCACTTCCGTCCGCACCACCAATTGAATCGGGTCCTCAGCCTCGGAAGAAAGGTCGAATTGCCGGTACCGGTAGCCCACGGCCGCCGGCGGGTCCACATCGTCGGCCGACTGGGGCGCAGGGTACGCCCCATCGGGGAGCTTGATCTCCTTCTTCTCGTTGACCGCGAGGAAGGCAAAGTTGTGCAACACGTACGTCGCCTCCAGCGCCAAGGAAGAAGGCGTGTTGATGGGGTCGCTCTTGGCCGCCGCCGCCGCAGTGGCCGCTGCAATCGTGGCGTTCGCCTCGTTCTTCTCGTCCTTCAGCTCCGCCGGCTCCAGAGGAGGGTCCGCCGCGTTCTCGTTCACCGTCACATAGTCCAACGCACCACCGTCGCGCTTGTCAAAGTAGACATTGCCATCCTCGACGGTCAGGGTCAGATCCCAAGGATACACCGAGCGGGGCAGGCACATGAGCAGCGCCAGAATCGAGTCGGTGAGGAGAGATGCGATGCGGCTTGGGGCCCTCTTCGGAGGCCATGACACCCGATCCGGCCGAGATGGGCACATCCTCGCTCGGCGGAGGGAAGACCGCGGCGGAGCAGCAGCAATCTTCCGCAGCACCTCGTCCTCCGACGTGGTCAACTGGAACTTGGTCCGATCCACCGGCTTGAGCGGCTGCGGCGTACGAACCGTCGCCGTGCGATCGTAGGTCCGGTTGTACTCGGCCAGCACACCATACTGCTTGAGCGTCGCACCGGGACGCACGTCCAGACGCAGCTTGCCCAACCGGCTAAACTCAATCTCCTCCACGGACTTCCAAGCAGACCGAACGGTAACCGACGGCTCACGCGTCCGCTGCGGCCGGTCCCAATCGCGCCAGCGGCCACCACCACCGCACCCATCCGGCCACCACGACCACCGCGAGCGTTGCCGCGGGTAGCAGTTCCAGCACGGGTGTTGTACACGGGCGCAGCGCCACCCAGCTTGGTACCACCGCGGCCGCCACGAGCGCTGGACCGAGCCCCACCGCGGGTGCTGAATCCCTTGGAGCGTTCGCCTGGGCGCTGGGCGTTGTTCACCACACTGAACGTAGCCTCGTCCTGGGCATGCGTGTAACCGAAAGTGCTGCCGACCGTGGAAACGTTCAAGGCAGTGGGCGCAGCAGGGCGCTGGTTCTGGCGCCGGGTCCGCTCGTCTTGGCCCTGGCCAAGGATGTTGTTCCAGTCGGCGATACGGCCCACGGGATCAGCCATGGCGAAAGGAAAGGGGATGCCCTTGAGTTCTTGCGGCACATCCGACGCAGGATCTTCCGTCGGCGGGCCGAAGAGAGTGCCTGCCGGGGGCAGGGGGGGCATGTTGAAGGACGCCATGGTGCACCAGTACGTTGGAGGTAGCCGTCGGCAAAGCGGCGCAGAGAAGATTTTGTCTGCCCCCCGTTTTTGCCAGGGGGCGGAAACCTGGGGCGGAATTCGGGTGCGGGCGCTACACCAGTCCTCTCGCGTGTTTCTGTCTTTCCGCCGCATGATGCTGATGCATGATGGCGCTGATGCTGGGCTGGGAAACAAGGGCCTCCGCCAACACCAACACCACCACTGCTACCATGTTCCATGGTTCGTAGGGTAAGGTCAATCACACAGCCTCAACATTTACGGCTGCCCCCACCCTCTTTGCTGGATCCGAGGCAAGTGAGAACGTCGTGTACACACCTTTTACCGGTGGGACAGATCGCGCGGAAGTTGGACGTTCAGCTAGTACGATGGTTTCCATCAGACGTACGGAATGTACTACACCACCAACGAGAGCCCGTCTGCTGTTTCGCACGGGGACTGAGAGTACGCCAATCAATCTGCTGCGATGGAGATCAGTGAGTCCTCGGTTTCGTCCCAGGGTGGACAGATCCCACAGGATGGCGAGAGGAAATCGATTACTGGGCACTTTAAAAGGGTCAACCTACGAGGAGTACGGTGCTTTGTAGGCGGTGAGGACATCCTTATGAGACGGCCACCAAGCGCTGCTCGAATGAGACTCTTAGTATTCTCCCCACCCTCTTTTTTGGAGTGTGCGCAGCCCATCATTACTGACCACGAAGACTCCGCCGCGTCCTTCCTTTCAGCACCCAGGCGACTACTCATTGGGATTCGGGTAATGGGGTGACGGATGAAATGCTAACGAATGCGCTTAGAAGGTGCCCATTGTCCGGAAAGACGCATGTGGTGCACAGGAATATATGGCCCAAAAATACAAAGGGGGATTTGGTTGGTACGTTTTCCAACCCCCACGATTTGTCAAGGCGTCTCGAAGCAGATGAACGAAACTCCTGTTCGCTCGCGTCTGCTCCAGATTAAGAAGACGAGCGATACGACTGCTCATTGAGCCGGTGGATAGCAATCGCCACACGAACCATCTCCTGGCATGGTACAGCGGGCTGCTATGCCTGTATGTTCCCCGCGTGCCAAGATGGAAGGGGCAATCAGCGAAACGTTGTGAAACATTCTCATACGAGCAAAGGTAATCGGTGGTGAAAGGTGCTAAGCTGATGCACAGTCTGTGTTTCCCGTTACTTGGTGTCCTGCTCACCATTCTTTTCTTGCCGTTCGAACCTGAAGTTGATACCATCCATCGTGTATGCATTATGCATTTTCATTGGACACGTTATATGTTAACGTCGTAGAAGCATAACGCACGGCAGATGAATTTGGCAGACAGGTTCGAAGAGGGTAGAATGTGAGCCATGACACGGAAAAGATGGTCAGCATGGGCGTGATTGATCGGTATAGCTGGATATGTGCGTTTTTGTTGCCAATACAGTCGCTAGCTATAGTATTGGTGGTATCCATACGAGGCCGCCACAACCAAAATGGGAATGAGTTGAAGGAAAAGACTGATAGGGATGGAAATGCAAACAAGGAAATGGTCAACATGGCCCCGAATACAAGCAAGGCTGAAGCACTCACGTCTGTGTTACACGCTGGCTGGGTCCCTTTTTCCCCTCGTGGACGTTCCTGCCTCCTGGATACGAATGGAAGTCACAGATGCGTTAGTCAGATGAGGTAGAGAGAGCGTGAATGCAGAAGGCGCGCGGCAGCGTGACTGGTACACATACCTCCGATAGTTTTAGTTCTCCAACCAGCATCGGGACCATGAGCTCGTTCGCATCGTCTGAATGTCCTACCTCCTCAAAGGGTTCAGTGGCGTCCTTGCCAGCCTGAGCGAGGAGGATGTCGTCACCGCCTGGGTGCTCGTCGAGAAAGTCGGTAACGTTGTAGACTTTCCCCCCAATGGCCATCCAGCAATCAGCAGCCGTGTTGTGCTTGGCCAGCTCGGCTTCTGCAATTGAGACAGGGGTGGAAGACATGGTTAAAGGAAGGCGAGAGAAGGCGATGGGGAAGCAGGGGGGGGTGGTGGTGGCGGGTGCGGGGGGGGGGGGGCAAGAAGCGCACTATTGCACACTTTTGGCAAGTAGGTACTGATCCACAATGCTACTCCTCGTGAATCGAGCAGATCACCCTAGAGCCGTTGGTATCTTTCAAATCGCAGATCTCCCTTCCAGCTTCCCCCCCAGGGCATGGCCAGGAAGAGCAAGGAGGGGCGCTTTGCAGCTACGACGCTACCACAGCGGCTGTGTTTGCCCTTGGCGTACCAGTACGCTCCGTAGCAACGGACGGGCATTCGGATATTCGCACAGGGCCAGCTATCCCCGCCGCACGGCGGCAGTGTAAGGGCAACGCAGTGCCGCAGTCGCTTTAAGTCGCTGTATTTTCACGCGCTCCAGACCAGTTGGGGCGCAGCGCCACACATGCCACTGGGCACCTTTGTCAGCGGATGTCAGCATGCCACATGTCACGGGCCCATCTGTAAGCGCTGCCGGTCCAGGCTCTCCTGCTTAGGGGAGGTCTGAGCCTCTTATTACCGTGTTCAGTGCAAGCGCTAAGCAGTTTACCCCTGGTGCCTGGTATGCCCATCCGCCCGGGAACGCCATGCCAGTCCCATGCTTTCCTCTGCCTGCTGTCACATGTCACGCGTCAATGTTCAACTGCGCCAGGCCCTAATGCACAACCCCACCCATGTCACGTGTGCATGCCATGCTTCCAACATTTCAATTTCATGCTCCGCCAAACCTTTTTTTTTCTTGCTCCACCAGCCTCCTCCCAAAGCTAGCAGAAGCCCACAATAGCCCAGACTGGCTGGCATACAGACGACAGCAGATGGCCCAGCCTCCAGGCCTCTTGACGAGCAACGCATTGCACGCGAGGGGGTGGAGGATACATTTGTGCCTTCCCGCCACCTCCCTCTCGGACGCACGCTGGACGCAGCGGCTGTGGCTACCGCATTGTTTCGCCTGCGTCGCGCCTTTGGTCTGCCTGCACCGGTGCGCCCCTTCTACGCCGTGTCGTCGTTGGAGCAGCAGTTCCCTCGGACGAGTGGCCCGACTGGATCCGACCTCTCTTGCCTCCTCATACTGTCCGCGCTGCCCAGGACCATATCGATGCCCAGGCTTCGGCCCGAGCGGTTCAACATCAAATTGGCCTCGACGATGCTTTCGAGCATCGGACTGCTCTGAGTTGGCTCCAACGCATCGTTTCGTGCAAACTTCAAGTGCTTGAGGATCCGAAATCCTCATTTTCAGTGGATCAATTGATTGACTGGGCCGCCGAGCTGTTGGCTTGTGCGGCTGGAAAAGCCGGTAGGTCCCCATCCCTCGCAGTGTTTGCGACTCCACCATCGGTCCGACGAACATGCGTAACTCACACTTGCTCGATTTTTTGGCTCACTTTCGAACAGCGTCGGGACCGGAAACGACCATCTTTGTTTTCCCCCAGCAGAAGGAGGGTGCACAGAGTTCACCAGACGTGCAAGTAACCATTCGCGATGGGACGCTGGTCGATGACGCACTGGGTGCTCGTACATGGGGGTCAGCACCCTTATTGGCCGCTGAACTACTCAGTCGCAAAAACTCTTTCCCCAGCAAGGTCTTGGAGCTTGGTGCAGGAACCGGGCTGGTGGGGTTGGCACTCGCTGCACAGGCAGTCTCTGCCGAGAGGCGCTCATCAGTGGTTGACCGATCATCACCCTACTGTGTTGGACAACCTAGAGTACAATGCCACCCTCTTTCGTACGGACAACCCAAACGATCACTGTGTCGACGTGACCGTCCTTCCGTTGGATTGGTACCAAGTATATGCCTCTTCGAGCGGGATTCGCAGTGGTCCCTTTTTGGAAGGAGCGGCAACCAGTTGGAACACGAGTGCACAAACACTGCCTTCGACTCCTCAACAAACAGGGCAAGGGACGCCTACTGCAACAGCCACGCCGCCCCTGACAGCTGACGATGCCATATTGGCTCCAAAACTTTTGAAGTACTCATAGCGGCCGATTGCGTATACGACCCAGCTCATCCGGTGTGGATCAAAGCAGTGGCCCACAAGTTCCTTGCCCGGTCTTCGGACGCTCGGCTGCACATCACTTCACCGCTACGTGAGACGCATCGGACTGAGATCGAAGCGTTGCTCACCGTCTTCCCGCCTGCCAGTGCGGCCGGGATGGACGAACTACGCATGCTCGACGCTGCTGTCGTGTATGGGCAGGACGATTTTGGCGGGGCGAGCCGGGCACAGCGTCTCCATGACCAGGCGGGTGCTGATCGTGTGTACCTTCGGCTGGAGGTGGGGTGGGCGTCGTAATCATTGGGCGTCGTCGCAGCATTGCTTGGTGGTGGTTTTGTGCGACGTGAGCCGCGTCCTGACCAGTGCCGGTATGTTGTCACTGACTGATTAGCTAGCTGGGTGGCCAACTAGCTAAGCGACCGGAGCGACTACGCGATGCGCAAACACCATGACCCTAATGAATGGTTGGTAACGGTAACCGGTAACCGGTAACCGGCGCAGTAGTCGAGCGAGGTCCAACCTGGTCCCGCGCTAGTCCAGCCTCTTTAAGCCCCTTAGCTCAGTGGACTCACCACTAGTCACTGTGAGTACCATAAGAGCTGCATGGACGCTCAGCCGCTCAGTCCGAGTCAGCGGAGAGCACTCACAAGTGACGTCACTGGTACCCAATTGCAACAACTTTGAAACGTGACGGTCTTAAGGGGGATCCGCTGGAGGCGCTGTCTCCATCATCGAGTGGCACCATGCATCATGCATCACTGGGTTAATGCCGCGGTTCCTTACCGTGTGAAACGACCGGCAGCGCAGGGGATTGCGCTTTGTCAGTCGACAGATGAGCAACTCTGCTGCCTACCTGGCCTGGCTCCTTGCCACCACCACCTTGTTGCCTCTTGCCCTCAGACAGTAGAAATGGCCTCTGCGTCTACCAGCCCCGCCGCTGCGCCCGTGCGCCTGACCGTCTTTGAAACGGCCGTAACGTCGGCACTCTCCGGCGTTTTGTCCAGTGCCGTCGTTTACCCAATGGATACCGTCAAGACTCGACTCCAAGCTGACGCGGTCGACGAAACGCTTCATCCACCGGGAAAGCTGGCCCGTGTTATGAGGCGCCGTGTGCCTCTCCTTTATGGCATCCTCGTCCACCTGCGCCATGGCGATCTTAATGCGCTCTACAAGGGTTTTCCGGCCAACATGGTCACCACCTTCTTCATGCGTACGTTTGCTGCGTGATTTTTGGACTCCCTCCTGACGCTCTGCACCTCTTGTTAGAATTTTGCTACTTCTACTGGTACACTCTCCTACGAGCCAACTATGTGCGTCGTGTAATTGGGCAGGCCAAGGGTACCCGCCGCGTGCCACTGAGCACGCTAGCTGAGCTCAGCTTGGGTGCCATCGCAGGCGCTCTGGCACAGCTCTTTATCCTGCCCATGAGCATTGTTGCTACACGGCAGCAGGTGGCCCAGACGCCCAAGTCACCCAAGTCCCAGGCGAACGGAAACGGGAACGGGAATGGTGCCGCAGCCAAAACGGCCTCCCCCTCGCCCAAGGACCATGACCACTCTTTTTGGGATGGGCTAAGGAGTGTACGAGGAGAATGGGATTACTGGCTTTTGGTCCGGCCTCAAGCCCTCTTTGATCCTTTGCATCAACCCGGCACTGACTACGGTGTATTTGAGCGTACGTCGCTTCTCCATTGCTTCCTGTTCAGCACTTATTGACACAACTACTATCATCAGGGATGAAGACACTGGTGCTCGGCAACTCAGGCAAGGAACGACTCAGCCCATCACAATCCTTCTGGATTGGTGCAGCATCCAAGACGGTTGCGACAATAGTAACGTTCCCGTTTATTCTGGCCAAAGTGCGTCTGCAAGCGCGTCGCGCGCGGCGGGCCTGGCTCATCAGAGCAACTCCCTGCGTGCCATTATGTACGAGCTTCCCATGGGCCCGATGGCTTCTCGCTCCTACCGCGGCATGGAAGCTCATATCCACAAAACAGTCATCTCTCAAAGCTTGCTCTTCGTCGCCCGCGACTTCTTCGAGAGGGCGCCACCACCTTGCTGCAGATCAAGGCCCGGCGCTCAGGCATTGTCCTCCTAGACTGCTTGCTTAAACCTGTGCATTCTCCCTTCTACATGACGCCGGCTGGCCCAATTTGCCATGGACAAAGTAAGTACTAGGCGACGCATCCTTCCCCCTTCCAATTCACGATTGAATGAACCTGTATGCCCGAACACGCACACCTAATACAAGCCGGTTCACGTAGGGACGATGGCAGCGATGGAGTGGCAGAGCCGGTGGCAGCGTCGTATGATCATCCGTTGGAAAGTAGACAACGCTTTGATCAAGCCAAGCCACGTGCCCAACGCTATACTGATGGCAGCGGAGAGCACTGTTCGCTTATGTCGGCCATACGCCAAATTCAGTTCAGCATCGTCTGTTTCTCTGGAGCTTCAAATGACCCACATTTGATTTGCCTGCCCTCTACCACAACCACCTTCTTCGAAAATGTCCACCCAGCCACTTCTGCAAACGCACCGCCGGCAGCGCATTGCACTTCCCGTACGCGTGAGCCGAAAGTGTTCTTCGCCAACGAACGTACTTGTACGTGTTGCCTTCTTTCGTCCATCCCTGTGCAACGGTTGCCAGGCAGTATAGCTGACTACCTGCCTTCCCAGTCCTTTCTTGGCTCTCGTTCACTGTCACCCTGTCAGCACTGGCGGTGGGCCTGTTGAACTTTGGGGACCGAGTCGGCCGGATCAGCGCGTCCTTGTTCAGCTTTGTCGCGATGGCAATTATGGTGTACGCGCTAATTATCTATCACTGGCGGGCCCATGCCATCCGCAACCGTACTTCAGGACCATACGACGATCGTTTGGGCCCCACCATGCTCTCGGTCCTTCTCCTCATCGCTGTGGTGATCAACTTTACCCTCCGTTTCCAGGTGTGAGCAGCGTTGGCTACTCGGAAACGGAGGAGGGTGGCGCATCAGGAAAAAACCTCCATCCTGCTCTTGTAGGGATTTCCCTATTCACTCACCTTCCACCCTCTCAACCGTTCCCAAGCCAATTCTTCATCGCCTACCTACGTTGATCTCCACTGGTATCTCACAGCCCTGGCATTCATGCTCCAAGTTACACTTTCTCGATGTTCCTCATTTGTTTTGTTCTTCTTTCGGCCCCAGCCATGGTTCCGTCTTTCGCACCAGTCATACAGACACGAGTGTACCTCAATAGCCGGCTTGTATGATCGTTGCGACTAGTTCATTCCATGGTGCTGGGGTCCTCGTAATGGATAGTGAGTACATGCAGTTGATGCATAAACTTGCAAAAGAAGACACCAATGAGTAACTCGGTGGAGATGAGGATGTTAAGGCGGCTGGGGACGAAGCAGGGGAAAACCCCAGGAATTATAGAAAGAGCAGCTGTGGAGACCGCTAAGTTCGGAAGTCTGCTTTCCTTGTTGCGCAGTTGTAAAAGCCGACGTTCACACTCTGAAGGGGGGTATCTGGCACCTTAGCATACACAGATCATAGGTTCTGCCCAATTTTGGCATGAAGTACTCCATACATCTGTCCAGCGGACGCCTATATCACGTCGAGCTTGCGCAATCTCTCGTGTTTCATGCCGTGCGAACTTAATGATGAGTACTAATTGAACTGTGCAGTGGCGTGTGGCAAACCAAAAAAACCTTCATCTGTGCCCCCATGACCCTCCCACCGGAGGAGAAGCGTCTCCCAGTCTTCATCCTTGCACTCCCTTCGGAATGGTGTGGGGCTTTTTTGATTGAGTCAACCAGGAACACAACCCATATAAGCGTTCTCGGCACGTGGAGCACCTCGTAATATAGTGATCCCCCAAACTGCCGGAGCAGCTGGAAAAAAAAGAAAGAGAAAAACAGATCCTGCCCACTCCATCCAGACTGATGGTGTTTGTAGGTAAGAAGGAGTCGTCCATGATAACTCACATGAACCTCCGTTCTTCCGAAAGCCTGAGGTGTGCACCAAAGGAGAGCGACTGGGGCTATGGCAGGTTAGCAGAGAACTCCCTTTCCAGAGCGAACAGGGGGCAACTAATAAATCGGTTGAATCGCGGGGTAAACCTTTCGTGTGATGAGGTCAGCAGGCATGCCTGCTTTTGTT
Organism: Moniliella sp. 'wahieum'; assembly: GCA_003971905.1. NCBI lineage: Eukaryota > Fungi > Basidiomycota > Moniliellomycetes > Moniliellales > Moniliellaceae > Moniliella > Moniliella sp. 'wahieum'. The sequence continues at coordinate 178,835 of RSEE01000089.1, read as the reverse complement.
TGTTGGCTGCCCTTCGTCTACTAGTCTTCCTCTGCGTTTTGCTCTCCCCCACCATGTCCATCCCTCGCCCCTCCTACGCCCATTCCCGCTCCGCCTCAGCATCGGCATCTACATCCACATCTGCTTCTGCATCTACATCCACATACATCTCCACATCCGCCTCCACCCCCACTGCTGGGCCCTTGGCAGGCTCGGCCACCAACCTACGGCGCGTCTCGCTCCTTGGTCCTACCTCGCATCCGCACCAGTCCCTTCTCCCCTTCCCCGGTGCGCGGACGAGCGAGAAGGCGGGTGGAGTACACGCTGCCACTGGAACCTCTCCATCGCCCCCCTACTCGCCCCGGTCGACCCACCTCCCGTCCCCACCCACCTGCCCGACCCGCAGCCACACTCACGCAAGGAGCGGACACAGCTTCAGTCGCCCTCCCCTCCCGAGATCTTCGAGTACCACGAGTCCCAGCACTTCTTCCACACTGCACCTCTTCCCCTCTGCCCCTTCCTCCCATGCATCTCGCACTTCCATTTCCGCCCCGGCCAAGCCTAGTGCCTCGCTCCTTCCCTCGCCCTCACCAAGCCTAATCCCGTCACCCGTCCGCACCCACTTATCCCCAGGCCCGGAAAGGGCCAAAGCGCAAGCAGCAGAGGAAGCGAAACCCAAGTGAAAAACGGTCCTAGCGCTCAGGCGCGCCAAACGCCACGGGCTTCGCTGATCGAATCCAAGTTGGACGACACGGCCGCCTTTGATCCTGGGCCGGGAGAGCTGTCGGTAGCGGAGATTGAGACAACTCTGTCGCGAGTTGAGGCGGCGTTGGAAGACGGAGAAGTGGAAGGTTGGTTTGACTTCCGCTTGTTGCACTCACTCGGTCCGTCTTTCCACAAGCAGGCCCCAGCTTTTTCGTCCCCATCCTCCTCCCTTGAATGGCCTCGTCCACTCGGGTTCAGGGGAACGGCGATGCAAACTACCTCCCCCGGCTCGAAACAGGCGTTGAGCCAAGCGGTATGGGAGGTACGACAAGCCCTCTCGCCTATTGCCTCTTCCACCGGTACTCCCACAGGTTCAGCCACCACAGCCACCGAGCTTAGCCGGCCCCATCGCAACGCCAGCGTCCGCTCTGAGGTTGAGGAGGCATATGCTCGCATGCTCACGCTCGTCGCCCGCCACCGATGATCATGACGACCCTTCATTCCACGCGCTCTTTTCCCCGCAATCCCTTGTGCCTGCTCTTCTCTCTCGCGTTGAACAACTCGTCTGCGTCTACTCCAAAGCCGGGAACGCAAGGGAGATGCATCGGTACAAGCACGACCCCGAACATGAGCATGGGGTAGGGGCTGAGTTGAAGAATGATCTGGACACAGAGGGTACTGGCGCTTCGAGCCAGATCGACGTTACTGCTCCGCCCCCACTTGCCGCCTACCAGCTCCTCCGACCGTTTCTTCCCGTCGGGCAGAGACCGGGCCGAGCGTACACGTGCCGTAGCTGCCTGGGCAGACTATTCGGCCCATCCGGACGTGTACGGGCCTATGTCCGAACAGGAGCTAGGCCTGGATCAGGCGCAAGAAAAAGCAGCAAGAGGAGGAAGCTCCTCGACGGAGGTTCACGTCGGACCCACGACGACAGCCTCTGCCAGAAGTGAGAGCTGAGGCGTTGGGGTTGGCGCCTGCGACGGAGCAGATGACGGAACGTCAGAAACTTGAGCGAGAAAGTTTGCTGGATGCACTGGAACGTTCCGAGACGGCGGCGTTGCAGGCAAGGCGGGAGGGGGTGGGGTTGCGGTCGGATTTGCGCGTAGAAGTGGCGCGGGCGCTGCATCTGCAACGGGCCTTGGTCCAGGCCCAGCAACGCGCCCAACAGGCGCAAAAACAAATGGAGTGGATCGAGGCTGAGGCACTTAAGGAACGTGAGGCGCAAAAGCAACTGCTCGGCCAGCTCAAGCATTGGACTGCCACAGATCGCGCTACGGTGACAAAGCAAGATCCCCAGCCGCTTCTGCCGGCACACTCGTCGTCTAATACGCTGCCTACCTCCACATCCTCTACTACAAATGCGGCTCGCTTCCTCTCCCCTGTCGAAGACGAGCCGGACGAGGGAGGGAGCCGTTCTCCCTCGCCCTTGCTAGAAACGCAGATGCCACAGATCGCTATTGTGGATGACAATGACCTACTCCTGCCGTCTTCTCACCCTTTTCCTCCCGTCCCCACCCATCGTTTCTCTCCATCCTCGCCCTGCCGCTCGCTCCAACACGCCCCCACTCGTTCTGCCCCGCTCGACGCGCCGCTACCCCGCCTCTGGAGGGGACCGACGCGCTCCGCCTGCCCCGGTCGGCACGGCACGCTCCATGTCGCTACGTAAAGTCTCTGCTTCGACGGGCGAGTCGAGTTCGAGCTTCACTGCACGCACCCCTTCTTCGTTGGGTGGGTACGTGTACGATTCGAATCGCCCAGGGCGTGGGTACTACGATCCGTATCGGCCTGTCGGATACTCAGCGGTCGCTCTGCCAGTACTGCATCGTGAGATTTTCGATTCTTCCGTCGACGAGGCGGCGTGAAGCTTACCGTGACGGATCGCCTCTCCGCTCTCAGCTCTCAGCCTTGAAGCCGACCCAACCCGCGATTCGCCTTGCCTTGCCTTGCCTTGCCTTAGCTGCCTTGTTCGGGTGCTTGTCTAGTTTCTCGCTCGCATTAATTCCTTGCTTTTCGCTGCTGCCCTTTTGCTTTTCGCTGCAGCCCTTGCTTTTCTCCCTTTGTTCCGATGCTGTCGATGTCAAAAAGATTCCACCCCATTTCCGCACCAACAGCATCACTTGTACTGTAGCTATATACCGTGCCTCCAAAGTGATCTGATTGCATGGCGTTAATACGTCGTATGCAGCCCCTGTAGCGCAGTCCCTTCGTTGAAGTTAGGTTTCGTGATGAGGTGTGCATCCATGATGCATGAGACCACTGGAAGTCCTGCCCAATAGGGACATTGAAGCAGCCTGATGATTAAAGAGGAGGAAGACGGCTGCAACACCCATGCAAGGTGGTACGTTCTGAGTATCCCGAGATCTTATTGTGGAACTCTCCTTTGTGGAACTCTCTGTTCTCCAGTTGCTCCAGCACGCTGGGGCGGAAGATCGATCTGTGCTACACGTGTTACACCTTGAGTTCTGTGATATATACTGATAGCAGGCATGTGTATGATGGAGGCTAGAGCAACACTAAAGCAAAGAGATGCTCATATTTACCCCCACCACCACGGACTTTCGGCTCACAATAAGGCGCACCCATCCTTTTGTGCTGTCATACTACTGGGCTACATGGTTCACCAAGCATGATTGGGCGATCCACCACAGCTACGGAAGTGCCCATTGTTTTTTGTCTGCATGTCATTATGCATGCACTGCAAAGTCAAAAGGTCAATCTCTGCCGCGGCCACATGCATCCACAGCATCGGGAGTGTAGACGCACCCTACTACCACTGTAGTGGACGAAAAAGCATGTCCATTTTACCCGACTTGAACCCTCTCCTTCACCCTTGGTCCGTTCCTGGAAGACCTATGAGGCCTATCCACCCAGTCACACCCACCGACAAGAAACGTAACAAGGAGAAGAGCAACTAAACCATAACTGCACAAGCACAATATGCTCGATATAACGACAAAGCGAGAATCGGGTAATAAAAGTATGTTGCAACGAGGCAAAGAAAAAGTGAGGGGGGGAAGAGGCATTGGCGGCCTCACGCTACTGGGTTGCTTTTGGAGAACTAACAGGCCAGCCGGTGATAGGTGATGAGAGAGAAGAGAGATAGGAAACAAGAGGCAGATACAGGGAGCTAGGGATCGCCTCGTACCAAAATCGAACTGCACAATGCTTTTCGAATCAAAGAATGGCTGCCACCACTCCCACAGCACCAGCTACGGCCAGTACCGCACCCGAACCGATGTGGCCGGCGGGCGAAGTGGAGGAGCTCTTGGCAGCTGCACCCTCCCCGGCCGATGCCGTGGCTTTCGCCTCGCTCGACGCCGCAGCAGCAGTAGAGCCATCTTGCTGCAGTGCCGACGAGGTGGCGGCGCCGTGCTGGGACGCGGCCGAGGAGGAACCCGAGGCAGGAGAAGAAGAAGAGATTCAGAGGGGGAGGAGGAAGACGAGCTTTCCGACGCAGCTGACGACGAGGCTGCCTTACCCGACGAGCCCGAGCCCGCACCCGCAGCCCCCCCACACGAGCGTGCCCTTGCCCCAAGGCACGGCAGGGGTGACCGGGGTGGGCTGGTTGTCATGCTCAGGCGGCGTCGTCTTTCCGTGGAGTCGGCAATGGCGAAGCGGTGGTCCACTGGGGGCTCTTGGTACCATCAACGGTGGCCTGGTAAAAGTAGATGGCCGAGTTGGGTGTAACTTGAGGGCAGGTCCACGAGTACTTACCCGGGCCGGAAGAAGTGCCATCGAGCCCGGTCGCGACGTTGGTAAGCTTCTGCATGGCCAGGTTGGAACCAGTGTAGAGGTCAAGGGTGAAGGACTTCCATTTCTTGGAACCCGACGTGTCGGGGTCCCAGCTCACCTAGAGTAGACTGTCAGCATGCCATGCGGTAGAGAGCAAAAGAGAGACGCACGGTGCAGGTGGCGCCCTCGTTGAACACATCGCCAGGAGCGGGAGCGGTGAGCGTCATAGCGCCACGGCGGTGGAGGGCAAAGCGGGAGCCCGATTCGCCGTGAACAGCGACGGCAGGGGACGCAATTGCAGCGGCAACAACGGCAAGGGCAGTGAAAGAGCGCATGGCCAAAAGTGTCGTTCGGGCGAGGAAATGAGCAGGGGGCAGGAGATTGATGGAGAGGGAGAAGAAGATGCGAGACAAGCAATGCGGTGTGGTGGTTTCGGGTGGGCCCAAAGCGAGGGGAGGTGAAGCTTGAAGCTCGCAGCTTGGCTGGGCGAGGCCAGCGCCCAGCAAGCTAGATCGCGATGCATGACGACAGCGTGGGTGAAGACGGGCACAGGGCCAGTCCGATATTCTGCACCGAGGGATGCGATCAAGCACGAGGGCAGTGGGTAACACGAATGCCGCGCGCGTGGCAAGGATGCTGGCTCTAAGCTCTACGAGAGGGATGCGCGCAGCAGTACGGCTGTGTGCCCACGACCAGCACAGCGGGCCCTCGCGCGGCACCGGGTCCTAGACGCTGCAAAGTCCAACACACACTGCCCCCACACCGACCCTCTGTCTCGGCGGCTGCCGATCAGCACCCCACATCATGCATCGCGCATCATGCACCACGCATCCGGCCTCGGCCTCAGTACTCAGTGCCTCAGTGCCGGCCTCAGCGGGCCCGAGTCCCAGGTGAAGCGCTGAAGGCTGACGGTCAGCCTTCAGGAGGCGGACTGCGGTGGTGGGCGTGTGTGGACAGGCGAGAGAGTGGTCGGATGCCCGAGGGGCTGTGTACGTACGCACTGGTGCGATGCCAAGATCGCCAAGTCGGCCCGTAGGGCTGAGCCTCAGCGCGGCGACGCTGAGCTGCTCAAGCGCTCAATTCCGCTTACGTGGCTTACGTGCGCTTCCAATTGCCTGCTGCAAGAGGCAGCCGATATGAGCTGTGCAAGAGATGCACGGCCTCGAGCATAGTGCGCGCTGTCCCGTCTGTAGTTAGTAGTCCACGCATCCAGGCGTGCTGTGCTGGAGGTTTCCGAGGCCGAGCGATCTCCACTTCAGGTGCCCCAGCTCTAGGCCCAAGCACAGACACCTACCTGCTCGGCAGCAAATCGCTGCAGAGCTCGAGAAGGAGGATGCCAAGAGGGCGGAAACAGACGATGCCGAATGTTGTACGGAAGCGGGCCACACCCCAAGGGACTCGGGCACGAATGATCAGTGAGATCTGAGAGGCCTGTAACCGGTACAACCCTTGTCAGGAGAATGCACACGAGGCGACGGCAACGTCTGCCAACGCAGGGAGAAGGAGCTGTATCGACTTTGAGAGCAAGCAGAATGCGACAAAACGGCAAGCACCACCGGGACGCATTCAAGGGCCGTTCCTCCCTGGCCATGACGACCCTATGCGCGAGTACTATAACAGTCAAGATAACATACTAATCAGACCAACTTCGGAGGCTGAGAGCTGAGCCTGCGCCCCTGCTCCCCTGGTCCTCTCCTCCCTCTCCTTCTCCTCCTTCTCCTCCTTCTCTTCCTTCTCCCCCCTCTCCTCCTCCTTCTCCTCTTTCTCTCTCCTTCCCCCCATCCCTCTCGTTCATCGGTTACTGCCCAAATCAAAGACGGATAGATACGATTACAACGAGAACAGAAATCTAGTGCCTCGTAAGTCGTTGCGTGCAGCAGGCGTTATTCTTTTGTGGGTCCCAAATGAACCAACCGCTTGCGGGTGCACTACTAACTGGCCTTGCAGCCAATCCACCCGCCTTCAATGCGAATACACGGGGTGAGCAAGTGGCCAACACTGCTGTGTTGCGATCTGTATGCAAACAGACGGGTCTGAGGGCAGCAGGGGAGCTCGAGATGCATCATAGTGATGAGAGGCTAAGGGACACAAAACACAGGGACGTTGAATGTTCAATACCCTCCACGACCACCCCGGAAACCGCCGCGGCCGCCTCCACGCCCGCCGAATCCACCTCCGCGCCCACCACGAGGTGCGCCAAATCCGCCCCGGCCACCAGCACCACCACGGGACGAAAACCCACCACGTCCGCCGCCACGTCCGCCGAAGCCACCGCGCCCACGGGGGGCGCCGCGTCCTCCGCCAAAGCCACCGCGTTGAGCGCCCGATTTCTTCTTGGGCGCCTTGGGCGCTTTGGGCTTGGGAAGGAATCGCTCGATGGGAAGGAGCCGGTCACCGCCAATGTAGACCTTGTCATCGGCTTTGAAGGAAGAGGCGACCATGCCCGGGTCCATCTTGACTGTGAAGAAGACCTCGTTGATGGGACCCAGAATCTCATCTACCTTGCCGATCTGGGACTTGTTTTGCAAGCTGGGGAAGGAAGGGTCAGATAACCCCATAGGTGTGACCAGTGAGGACTGGAAATACATACTAGATGGGGGCGTTGAAGTAAGGCACATGCTTTGCGTCCGTCGAGGCGCAGAGCATTTCCCCCTCAACGGCGTGGACGAAACTGCCCATCTCTTGAACGGTGTCGGGCGGGCCAGCGTTAAAGGGGCGAGCACCACCGCGGCCACCGCGGAAACCACCCCGACCTCCGCGATCACCAAAGCCACCACGGCCACCACGGAACGACATGTTGGGATTTAGTGGGAAGAAAGGGAAGGTAGGGGTAGAACGGGATGGAGAGATGGGAAGAGGCGAGCGAAAAATGGTCCTTGCGAGTTGAATTTTTATTTCTTTCTCCACACTGGCCTACTGGGAGGCGGAATGAGAGCATGCCTTGGCCATTCTCATTCCGCTGCACCGCTCCAGGCACATTGGATCCAATTCAGCTGTTCATATTCTGTCGCTTGACGATAATCGATAGCTCCGCAAACTCGATGGAGATACACATGCGGAGTCGCGGGTAGACTCTGGCAAAGCGACCTACGACTGTGTCTGTGGTCACTCAGATGCTTGAAGCTGATGGGGTAAATTTACAAAAGCGCGATAAAATGGAGACAAAAACGGGCAGGAGAAAAAAAAAGAAAAAAACATAGGTGGAGTTGTGTGAAGCACAGCAAAAAGCATCAACAGCAACTAACCGGTGCGCTCAGCAATGGCATTGGCCGCGAACCGCTCAGCAGCATCCGTGTCGCCATTGAAAGCCTTGTGGACATGAGACATCCAAGCCTTAAACTGAGTGTTGGTGTGGTGGAACGTATCAAGCAAGCCCAAAGGGCCATAGTTCTCGTTGGTGAGGTAGTGGTGCCAGTCATGCTGGAGAGAGGAGCTGAAAAAGGGGATATTGTAACCAGAGTGGTCAAAGTGGGTGTGGACGATAAGCAGGTTAAATACCATGAGCGCAACACTCAGATGGGACCCACACAGGGCTACCCCGGCCAGCGGCGGGACCAAATTAGACAAGATGTGCTCAATCGGATGGGCATATGTTGCTGTCCAGGCAAAGGGCGCCGTGTATTCATGGTGCTGCTTGTGGATGTACTTGTAGATCTTGCGGTGGTGCAGCGTCCGGTGAATATAGTAAAAGCCCACCTCGGTCACCAACGCGCTTACGATCAGGTCAAACACTGCCCTGGAAATGGAAGGGATCGTGTCATACGACAACTGGTTGCCGCGCCAAATCAAGACCGGGGCCATGGTCACGGAAAACGCCAAGTTCCAGAAGAGTAGGTTGGTCAGCACGTGGGTTGGATGTGGAGATAGTCCTTCAGCGTCGGGTCCTTCAGTGCTTGAACCCGGTATCTCTGGATCCACTTGGGTTTGGCATAGTCCAGGTACGCAAAAATGCTTCCGATCGTCATTTGCGAGATAATTGCAGAGGTATACAGGGTGGCCACAAAAGAAACCGGCGGGGGGTAGGACTCGACCAAGTCATACAATGGGCGAATCAAGGAGGGCATGCGGTTAATGCCCGCATACAAACAAAGCGCCGCCACAGTCATGCCCATGGATTTCCCCTTGGTGTTCTCGTATACACTCCGCATAAAGCCAAAGCGCCGCTGACGGAAAAGGGTCTGCTCCACAGGGTCCAACCCCGGGAAGGTGAGCGCGGGTTTGGGGCGCCTGAGAGGGGCCATGCTGCCGCCAAGGGCGGGAATGGCGTCGACTTGAGTAGTCGTTGCTGAAGCCATAGGGAGGGATTGCTGGGGAAACGCTCAGGAGTTGGTGGCGGCGCGAAGAAAGATGCTATAGTGGCCAATGCGCTCTTCCACCTTTCTTAAAAGGCCTGGTAGGGTTGAATGTTGACGTCGTTGATGCCGCTCCCCGCTTAGCAATATGCCTGTTTCTCTGGTACTCAGTACTCACTGCGCGTCGTAGGGCGCAGTGGCGGCGTAGCGGCCGGTGGCACTGGCCAGCGGCAGCTGCCCCGCTTTTCCCGTCGCGTGTGCGTGCGTCGACGTATAATCGCGCCACGGCCTGAGCGCAAAAACGCTGTCACGTGTCACGCGGCATGCGGCATGCATCACCCATCATGCGTATAGTAGCGTTCCTTTTCACGTATTCACATGCGCTGTTAAAACGTTAAACGTCAACGTCAAACGTTAAATTTTAAACGTCAAGGTTGGGGCTAGTCTGGGGTTGCATCTCGGCCATCCTCGGCCATCCTCGACCTTGGACTAATGAAATTTGACATGACATTGCTACCCCAGTGTGGCACATGTCACGCTGCACATGGGTTACTCAGGTACTCAGGTACTCAGCGTCCCTTTTCGCCGATGCGTCACCGGTCATTTCCCGATGGTTAGTGTGTCCCCGGCCGGGGGGCCTCGGCCTTCGCTTTTGCGCCACATCATAGACTACGAAGACAATGTGGGGGTGGGGAGAGAGTTTTTGGCTCCCAGGCGCTCTGGCCTCAGAGAGATCCCCACAACTCTCCATTGGGCAGCTATGATAGCAAAGCAGAGGCTACTTAGGAAGAAAAAGAGAGCGAGAAATGGAGTGAAAGTCCCGGTTCAACCCACAGTAGAGCGTGCCCCTTCAAGCTTCAAGCTTCAAGCTTCAAGCTTCAAGCTTCAAGCTTCACTACAAGGCGACCTGTAACATGTAATGCATGTAAACAGAGCGCGCAGCTTTGCGTGTGTTTTACACATCACACTCTTCGGCTGTTTGTTTTGGGACAGGGCTTTGCATGTTACACTCTCGCCACTCAAATAGCAGATGGAATCCAGCTACTCGGCTACGAATTACATGTGTTACATGTTAGACGTTTGCACTATACGTTGTATCCTTTCTGTCACGCTGCATCCTTTCTGTCACGATGCATCTCGTTGTTCATGCAATAAACGCATGAACCCCACTCGTCCTCGCGAGGCAGGTTCAGTGTTTTTGGCGTGGCCGGTTCCTACTCCTTCGGTGAAGCTTGAAGCTCCGATCGGCTACAATTCTGGTGGGGCATATTTCCAACTCGGCAAACAAAAGCGTCACATACATTTGTGATTTTCTCCATGGGTCTCATAGTGAGCGCGGAGTCCAAGTGCCGTCAGCGTCATTAATCATCCCACTCATCATGATTTGTAACTCTTCGCCCCAAGCTGATAGTCGGGAACTTGGAGGTGCCGCACAGGGATTCCTTCTCCCTGCGCATTTTCCCAAGCCGTCTGTTATATCGTCCCCCAACCGCGGCCGACCGGTCTTTGCTCAGCGCTCAACCGTCGTAGCAACCAATCGCTCATTCAATATTCACTCAGTACTCTCATCTATGATCAAAACTTGACATGCTTCCCATTGAATGGGGTTTCGACTCCAATAGATACGTCAATGTTGGCGACGGGCGGCCTGCCCGCTTAGCCAATGTCCAGCTTACCCACGGCTTGACCGCATCATGGCCCAACCAGGAAGGATGGTGCACAAGATGTGGTGGTAAGCAGGCGGAGTATAGGAGTGGCCAGTTGCTAGGGACCATCTGGAGTCTGGGCTCCTTTCCTGCTGTCGCAGCCGCTGGGGTTGAAGCGCCGCATCATCCGATATCCATAGGGCTTGTTGGCGAACGCGGTAATCATTCCGTCGGTTGACGCAATGCTGGCCATTAGGGTGGCAAGCACCATGCTGCCGTTCGTCCAAACCTCTATAACAATCACATCAGTACCGTCAGAAATGATATGGGATTCATTGGTCCGATGCCAGTGCAAGCGAAGAGAGAGGGAACGAATTCGAGCCTCTTAGCTTGGCACACCAGCCAAAAGACAGATTGTTCTGGCATACTCTCTCTTCCGACCACTTTTTTCATAATAACAGTCGGGTTGACGGCCTTTTTTCTCCTTATTCGTATCTATCCGTATGATTGCCTATTGACCCGCCATGGGTGGCTCGAGTGTTTTCGGCCACGTCGCTTCAGTCCCCCTCCTCTCAGGCCTCAGACTTCTAAGAATTCCTCCGTCGTTTTCTTCCCTCCTCTGTTTTCCTTGCTCCGCAGCTTAGTCCCTGGTGGCGACTGGCTGTTTATTGTTCCTTTGTAGGCGCTTGTTTTTGTTGGCCGCGGTCGACAGACATATCGCCCACCACAGTGCGATCACATTAGTCCTCTCCAAGGCCATAAAGACCCTATGTCTCACCATCGCTTTCTGGCCTTGGCCTTGGTCTTGGATGAGACAGAGGACAAAGTTATGCATAGCAACCGGGAGCGAGAGCGTATAGGGATGGCCGATGACCACCGAGCGGTGCATAGGCACAGGATGTAAAATGAAGCGCGTGTGAAGACCACACACCCCACCATGCAAACACGCTTACCGTAGTATGTCATAGTGGGCGGGCAGCGGAGAAAGGGCAACGCGAGCGCTGATGTTGCTGCGACACGTGGAAATCGCTGATCAAGAAAGGTGAGACGCCACACCCTACAGAGATGGATGAAAAACCCCTTCCGAGTGAGCTCAAAGAGCTTTAAGCTTGAACCCGAAGAGAACTGCCAGTACAGCGAGGCCTGGGTTCTGAGGACTTTTGCTTGCTTTTGAAAGTTAAACGTTACGGAAGGTCAACACGTCGGCCTACTCGTATCTTGACCATATAGCGGTTAGCAAGCAGGCGGCTACGAATATTGGATGCAAAAACACTAGGGTCGGACTGTATGATCCGGACGCCTTTGATTTTGCATTTGAGCTTGAACTTAGACGTGGTTGAAGTTGAAGTGAGCGTTTCTCCTGGTCCCCCGAAAACACTCGTCAGGTTGGAATTCTTCGGCCCAAATCATTACACTACAGGAGGATTTCATGCTCAGCGCTCATCGCGATGCGCTCATCCATCTCACCAATCAAAACGTACATATAAAGGCCCTAGAAAGGGCTTATTGGATGAGAGGAGGCGAGATATTACATCAAAATGATGCGGTCACCGTACTGACAAAGGTGGTTCGATCGCTGGAACCTTCCCCCACTCGAACTCTCCAGTGAAAATGTCCTGGACCATCTTCGGGAGCTTGGCCAAGTCTTCGCCCAATGAAACCAGGCAGGGGCAGGGGCAGAAGTAGGGGCAGATGAGACAGCAGGGGCAGAAGCAGAAAATGCTCCAAGGCAGAGGTATTTTGAGCAGAGGGTGCTCCAAAAGCTGATGTGGCTTGAGTAGGGGCCGCTCCAAAGGCAGAGCCAGCAGGTGGTCCAGCAGCGGTAGCATTCGGTCCAAACGCAGAAGTTGGTCGATGTCGCGCCAATGGTGAATTAGCCGGGGCAGTGGTGGTCCCAAATGCACTTGGCTGTCCAAACGCGCTAGGTTGGCTCGGCTGGCCAAATGCCCCAGGCTGGCTACCAGGTGCACTGGCTTGGCCGAAGGTGCTAGCTTGCCCGAAAGAACTAGTTTGACCGAATGAGCTAGGTTGACCAAATCCGCTGGATCGACCAAAGGCACTGGGTTGGCCGAAGGCACTGGGTTGACCGAAGGCACTAGTGTTTGCATTCGGCGCAGACTGCGGCCCAACGCACTGGTGTTGCCTGTCTGGCCAAATGCGCTCGTTTGAGGGGTGGCTGATGGCTTGGCACCAAAAGCACTGGTTTGGCCGAAGGCAGAAGGCTGGCCAAAAGCGGACGTTTGGCCAAACGCACTCCCGCCGCCGAAGCAGGTTGTGGGGCGAGCCCCAAACGCACTTGTCCCAGTAGGAGGCTTCGCTGGTGCCCCAAATGCACTGGTCTGGCCAAAGCTGATCCTTGAGAAGACGCTGCTCCAAAGGCGCTTGTTTACCAAAAGAACTAGTTGTCCAAATGAGCTCGATTGGCCAAATGCAGAGGGCTTGCCGAAGGCACCCCACTCCCTCCTGTTGCCGTACCAAATGCACTAGGCTGTCCAAATGCCGACGTTGACGGCTGGCTGGTGGCGCCAAAGCGCGGAAGGTTGACCGAATGCCGAAGATGTTCCAAACGCCGACCCTCCTGCCGCTGCCAACCACTCCAAAAGCCGATACTGGACAGATGTACCCTCGACCCACTGGGGATACCAAGTTTGTGGAGGAGATAGCCTTGTCAGCCTCCATGGCAGCTTGTCTGTTAGTCAAGGCCTGTTTTGAAAAGCACCAGGGATATCCCTCCGGACTCCTTCTAAGGCTTGATTGACTTTGTTAAAGGCCTCGTTCTCTGCGCCGCCACAACCGAAGCCGCTGTTTGAAGGGTCCTGCCCTGCTATGCTAGCGGCGCTGCGTGCGGCATACGCCGCAACCCGCATCTCCTCGGGACTCATGTCGAGTCCAGGATCAAGTGGGCTCGAATTTTCCTGGTGAAAAGCCGCTGGCTGGCCATTGTGGCCGCTCCCTGTGGCGCGACAGTCGACTGGATACTCTCATGCGTCAGCTGGATTTGCCGCTGCGGGTGTTGTTTTCCAGTCTAGGCCATCTGGGTACTTGGCGACCTCGCGCCCACCAGCCGCGAGACCATTTGCCAACTTTGATGGGGGGACGCCAGCTGCAGCCCTTCCGCGGGTTGATGCAGCAGGGCCAAGGTGGCAGACCAGTTCCCGAAGGCAGATGTATTGCCAAAAGCAGATGTGTTGCCGAAGGCGGACGTGCCCCCTCCCGAGGGCTGCAGGTCTTGTGGGTGCTGTGGAGAGGTTAGCAAGCGGTGCGAGGAGTGATAAAAGGGGTGGACTCACTTCGAAGCGGCAGTTGTTCCCAAAGCGGCAGTTGCCTGCCGAAAGAACTTGCACACTGTTCATTGGTGGCGATGGGCGCTTGAGGAGGCACGTTAAACGAGACCATTGAATAATTGGGTGAGGAAAGCTGAGGGTCGATTACGTACGCGTTCGGTGTCGCGATTGGTGACGACCACTGATTGTGATGCATGACGCGCACCGACAGGGTTAATCAAAACAAGAGGGTGTGGGGTTCTGTATATAGGCGCAGTACACACATTGTCCGGCATATTGATACCACCGCACGACGTCCTCCGATGTACCTACCATCATTTCGAAGCCTACTTTAGCAACCTCACCTCCCGAGCGAGATCTCTGACTCAAATCCCCACGACGAAACATTACTTTTGTGTTGTCCCCAGCTGGTTGGCGCTCTTCTCCCCACAGCTCTAGACAAGTATAAGTAGTAAGGCTCCTTGTTTCCCTCTCAAAAATGTGGAAGGTGGGAATACCAGTCATCACCGGCCTCACCGGCGGTCACCTGCATGCATCTACTTAGAAGGATGATTGTCAGCCCTGTGGCGCGTGCAATCTCGTTAACGCAATAATTCACGCCCCCCCCGTCCCCTTTCCTTGTCTTCTCGCCCTCCTCGTCCCCTCGCGTCGGAGGCATAGTTGTATTGCAGATCCGAAAGGAAAAGCCGGAACTTTTCTGGGCCAGCAATGATGCAGGATACTGAAGTGCTGGGCCATATGAGTGTCTCTGGAGCAAGAGACTTTGGGCATGTGGCCATCCCCAGATGGCTTTGAGAAGAGAAGTATGGCAAGCGATATCAGAATTGAAATTGAAGGTTGGCAATGGGTTCGTTTTTTCAGTTGGGGCCGATTAGCGCGGTGATTAGCATCTGCATGTTGCCTCGCAGCCTTTCGCAGCCCACACGCTCCCTGCACACCACCATGGCCATCATTGACCACAAACCTCCTTTGCCACAATCCTCCCGGCAGCACTCCCCACCAGCAGACCCACCGCTTCCCCTCGCCGCACTCGCCCCCACCGCATCCCCCGTCTACCCTCTCCTATACGCCATCGCGCACGCACCCTCCCACCCCGTTTCCCTATACAGCCCCCCCACGCAACGCCACCGTCTGCGTCCACGGCTGCTCCTGCTTCTGCCCCTGCTCCTGCCTCTGCCGCTGGCTCTTATTCGGCTCCTACCCCCATCTCTTCTCCTTCTCCACCCAGGCTTCTCACGATGCTCCTTTATCGCCGGCCTCCCCTCCACATATCTCACTACTCGAGCAGGCCGACGAGCACACGCATCTCTGAACCCGATGCGCTCCCACCTTCGTACGATACGATCGTAGATGGAGAAAGTGCCCGCCCCAAGGATTCCGCCGAAAGCGAAAGAAACTGCGCCTACTCGCCCACCTCGTGCTCTACCTTGTTCTTGGCGGCGCCCTGTTCTTGTTCTTGACGTCGCAAATGGAACCGTCCCCTCAACCCTATCTTCCCAACGGTACGATCCTACGCCGAGTAGTCCCTCTCCCGCTGCGCGTCAAAGCGCCGGATCGGCTTTTTATACCACACATCTCGAGCTCGCCTTGCCCCTCGTCCGACTCCAAGAGCACTCCAAACCTAATTCTGTGCAACCTCTTGGTGTCTTCCTTCATTCCTACGGCTCTCATGGAGGAAACATCCTCATTCAACCGGAGCCGGATCCTGCTTTCGGAATCGGTGAGCCTGGTCCTCGGATGGATTATAGGGCCCGAATCATGCAAGATCTCCCCTCCCGCCCCATTCCCATTGAGCGTATTGACCCAGTTTTGGTAATTGAGGCTCCCTTACCCTTGGCCCCGGCAATGGTCCATCTTAATGTGACCATATCTGCGGCCACCCCCAAGAAGTGCGGCGAGTGACACTGGCTGAGGTTGAATCCGGGTTGTATCAGGTTGGCGATGGGACCCAGTGCACTCACCAGGGCTGGACCTTTGGTTCTTCGGACAACGCAGGGGCTGGGGTGCAGGTAAAGGCAAATCTGTCTGTACCCTTGTTTCGCTCAGTGGCGCTAGATGTGTCATCGAGAGCAATGGTTATTGAGATGGACTTGCGCCGTGTGCCACGAACGCCTGGGCATGCGCCGTTGCACTCACTTGTTCTTGAAACGACCAGTGGGGCAATCGAGATGGATGGACTTGTCGCCACAACAAGCAACATCTCTCTCGTCACCGACAGTGGCGATATTTCTAGCCTGAACGATCTCGCGCCTCTGTGATGGCGCTGAAATCGCCCTGCGGAGCCGAATAGGACACATCCGCCTCGCCGCTGTCGTCTCGGATTTGGTCCATGCCCTCGCATACTATGGCAGCTTCAATTGCCGTATTGCCCAGACCCGCCAAATTTCGATTTACTACCGTCTCGGCACGATTGATGTCGGGCTTTTCCCCGTGGGGAGTAATTCTTCGCCTGATTCGGGGATGGACGTGGACCTGCGCACCGTATCTGGCAACATAAATGCAGCAGTCATATGTTGGTGGTCCAAGTCTACCCGCCCCGGAGTGACCCTGCTCTCTATGTGCATGTCTCGAGTGAAATCGGTGCCGTTTCAATCACGTACCTCGACTCCGTTCCCGCGGGTTAGTGGAGCTTCATTCGCACATTACTTGTCATCGCGGGCGGCTCTCTCTCACCCACCACCCTTCTTTCGTTGGCGATTTTACGGTTCAGACATGGCAGGTTGGACTCTCTCTCCCTGCGTATACGCCCGGATAAGAAAATGGTGATTACCCACCCGTATGACGGCACACGCCTGCTGGGTACCATTTCCTCGGATCAACCACGTTTTGTTCGGGGATCGTCGTTGGCGGAAACTGGGACTGCAGTGGCTCAGGTCCTGTACTAATATTCAACTCCACTCCTGCCTCTACTCATTGTCTGTCGTGTGCGCCACATACCACAAGAGACGATCCTGGTTTCGTTTTGTGCGACCATCGCGAAGGACGATTTTATGCAGGGACGCAATTATTTCAACTACTGTTGTCCGCCCTCCTGGATAATCGGTGTACTATACAGGCCCCTGTTGACGATCTAAACCCCCCCTTAGAACGCGGATATCTCCTGCTTTTGAGGCCTCAAGTTGCACGAGGCAGGATCGGTTTCACAGGAAATATAGGACTCTCTCGGCAGAGGGTCATGCAGAGCCAGCGTTGTATACAACAGCGTGGGCAGAGCTTGTCGACTTCCAGCCATTCTCTGGTATTGTCTCCCCATCGCATCAGAGGAAAGGGAGGCGCGCCCTTCATGAATCATGAACCTGAAAGTGAGAATCGTTCCCGATGTTTTGATAGAATTCAAGGTGGGGACAAGCACGAAGCCAGGAATAGCGGCTAAAACGAAGAGAATCACCACTGGATGCCTTGAAAATGCCACTGGGTTTCGGAGTAATCGGAAGATTGATGATACATTTTGGGGGATTGTGGTAGAGAGAAGCACCGACGGGAGCCAAGACGAAGTGGGAACACGGGAGCAATATTTCCCTGACGATAGTCGAACCGGGGCAGGAAGCCGAATATAAAAAGTCTGTAAGGTGACAGAGGGAAAGAAAGGAGAGCCGATTACCTGAACCTCCGTCACAAGGATAAGCATGCACCACGGACCAACCGCAAATGATGGGAGTAGACGAAAGCAGAATGGGAAGGGGGCGAGGGGCAGAGGCCCCCCATTCGTCCGGACGGTACCCCTTTAAGAATGGGTGCGGGCATCAAGGGCACAACAGTACCTTTCGTTTTTGGATTGAGCGGTGTCACAGTCGCGGCTAAGGCGAGGGAGAACAGAATGGAGACTTGGTCAAGGGATGTAGCATCGTTCCTGGGGAGAAAGCAAGAGCAGATGACAATGTGCGAAGCGAAGGAAGAGGAAAGGAGGGAGACGCTTGGGGCGAACAAGAGATTGGAATTGGAGGAACGAGATCACAGCCAAGCTGATATGCCAATGGGGGGGGGGGCAAGCCCCGTCTTTGTTGAGGCCCCTTCGCCAAATTGAAGCGCCCCAGGCACTACGACCACCACCAACCGAACAGGCATCAAGATGACGGCATCATTGCCTCAAAGTACTTGATGACATCGTACAACCTATAATATGTCTTGGACTTCCTTCGGGAACAAGACGCGTGACGCCGAGAGGCGCCGCGTCCGTCACCAACACGCCCCCACCACCCGGTATACGAGCTGTGCAGGAATAAGGAGATGGACGTTTTGTCGCCCGGGGCAAGGCAAAAAGCACCTCAAGTGAGCACCTCATTAGTCGCCTTTTTGTGTCCCTGGTCATTACGCGGAGGGCTACCCGCCCGGGAAGGGCCAGGGCTGCTTTGACACATCCGTGGAAGAGGGAAGCGAGCGTCGGTACTTCATACCGCACGTTTCTATAGCACTTTTCGCTGGTCTCTTGCGCTGCGCCGTTCCATAAGGCATGCGGCTCGCACCAGCCCCATGGATATGGCGTGGATGGGGCAATGATAGGGAAGAGACCCCCTCGGCCTATAGGCCCGGATGACATACACTGTGTGGGTAGTATTTGCAAAACCTCAAGACCGGAGATTGGTGCGAATCCTACATCACAACACAAACTATATAAGCGTTGAACTGTACACAGATCGATATGACCTTTTCCAGTCCCTGTGCTACAGAGTGATGATCATCAGCATGTGAATACACAACGATTGCAGTTCTCACTAAGTCTCACAACATCCTGTCCACCCTGTCTATTGAAGCTTGAAGAAGTATGGTGTATGGAGGAGCATTACGATGGAAATTGATCAGACTTGGCAAACGCATGGTTTCGGTCTGCGCGCGCACGCCGGGGAGTCGAAACAGAATTTGGGACCGTATAACTGTGTGCCTACATAGTAACTAGTGACTGGAACTAATGGCGCCTCCCCTCTCTACTTACACCTCTCTGTGTACTTGGAGTATCGGAATGCATATGATGCACTGTACACAGAGACCCCAAACAGAACTATAGCGACCCGATTTAAAAACAAAAAACGGCCCGCGAAAGCCTTCCAGCAGGGGGGCGCACTAAGGCGCAATCTCCCGAGATCCCGTACAGTAGGGGGCAGGTACATGTCATGAACAATCATCGATGATCAATTCGATGCATCAATCTGGTCCATAGCGCCATCAATTAATCCCCAATGTCACAGATCTCAGCCAGCGCTCAGCGTTTCTCTCTCTCAGATCTCAGATCTCACTAGTCGCTGTCTAAGCGGCGGTGCCGCCGTGCGGAGATACATAGTCTCGTTCAATATTCACCGACATAACATGGATGATGTATGATGCAATGAATGATATGTTGCGGGGCCTAGCCTCTGGGCCACAGAAGATGCCATCTCGACCATCCTTGTCCCATACCATGTCCAATCAGTCTGTCCGCTTAGCCGCTCAGCTGAGCAATCAGGTTGATTAGCTCCTGAGGCCTGACTCTCTCAGCACATCAGTTCAGCCATCAGGGCCTGAGGCTTCAAGCTTCAAGCCTCAGAAGGGCTCAGGCGCTCTCATCACATGATGCATCACGCGGTTCATGTCGGCGTAGTAACTAGTAAGCGCTCACATGCGTTCACAGCCCTTCAAGTTTCAGCAGCCCTCTTAAAGTGGCACAAGGCACCACTTTAATCAGCCTGCGGTCAGTAGGTAGGAGGGGAAAATATAAAAGGAAAAAAGGCATAGGGAATAACTTACATCGTCAATTCTAATTCGCACAAAACGCCCGTAACAAAAGCATATAGGTCACACAGCGCCGGCTCTCATCTCGTCTCTATATACACCTCTTTATTATCTCTTTCGTCGGCCAATCTTTTGTGGTGCTTCATACGTCGAAAGATTAGCGCGCCTTCGTTCAGTAAGTTCCGTGTTCAGTCAGTGCTCAGCTGAGCTCAGCGCTGAGCCGCAGCGGTGTCATACACTACCCAATTAACGATTTGTGTGTCCTTTTGTTACAGCTTCCACTGCAAGAAGCTGGGAATATACAACGCTGGCATGGTTAATGATTAATGACCTCAACTATTATTCGTTGCCAACGGTGTCACCTTCGCCGAATGTCTGGCTGGGAGTGCTTATCTTCTGTGCATGCCACAGTGCGTCTGGCGCTTCTTCCTCCAGATCTCTCAGAGGCCACATGTTGTCATCCATGTTATCCAGGGACACCCAATACAGGAACGGCAGGCACCATCAGGTGCCACCTTCCACGAGAGGCTTTTTAGTTGATATAGATACGCAGCTGTGAGAGATAGGCAAGGCGGCGGTGTGTGCCAAGAGCGCCTGAGGCCAAGGCCGCGGTATAACACTGTGCCATCCGTCGACGCAAAAATGCCGCCACCCGCACTAGTGCAGTGTTGCGTCGAAACTCGCGCGGCTTGGCGCCAGTGTCAGCCGCTGCCAAGCTTGGCCCTGTACCTGTATTGATATTGCGGGGGGGGCTTAAGCCTCGATTTGCTTCCCGCTATAGGGGGGCAGTGTTGGCGTCCGTATTATATAGCAAGAACCGTCGGGGCCAAGATAAGCTAGCTAGCTGCTGTGGCTCCGCCATTATGCATTACCACTGGACACGTAGAATCCTGTCCTTGTCTGCCCACACACTGCCTCAGGTGCTGGGGCGGGGCTGGGCTTTTGCGGTAGAGGGAGCGCGGTCTATGGCTGTGGCTATCTCTAGCGCCTGACCTGAGTCTCTTCTGCATCATGGTTTTTCCCCAAGTATATGGGAGTCGGATTGCATTTACACATATCAGCGGATGCATATATAAGCGACGCATACCCTCCGTGGATTCTCTTTTTCATCCTTGGACCCTCCCCTTGCCGCTGTAGTTTTCTTACCACCTGCTGGTAAAACTACAACCCCATAATTTCAGCCGCCCCCTCATCCCCACACTTCATCGCTGAAGCTCTGCGTTGGGCTGGATCCCCGTTCCCTTCGATCCGTGCACATTCTTCGATCGTTATCACTATGGCTTCCCGTACGTCCTTACCTCCCTTTCTGCATTTAAAAGCATGGTCATTTTGTATCCATGCACCTTTTCTGACGTCGTTTCCCCACTCTACTAGCACCCCAATCAGTGGGTACCAACAACGGTGTGCTGTGTTGTCCAAAGAGGAGCATGCCCTCGAAACCACAGTGTCAAGCAATGACCACATTGACGAGAAGAAGGTAGATGAAATCGAGGCTAATGTCTTTGAGGAGTTTCAAGGCAAAGATGCCCATCGCACGCTACGATCCTGCCGAATCCCACCCGGTTCCCACAATTGACGAGCTCAAAACTTTGCGTCGTCTCCCAGCCCCTGTACCCTGGCGTGCATTTGGTGTGGCGGTATGTGAGCTGGCCGAACGCTTCTCGTACTACGGTGTGATCAACGCCTTCACCAATTTTATCCAACAACCCCGTCCGGCATACAGCCAAGGTGGCCGCACCGGTGCCAATCGAGCGTCGAACGGCGTGACAGGTGCCCTTGGTAAGGGTCAACGTGCCGCTTTCGGCATCACAACGTTTAACTCGTTCTGGGTTTACTGCATGCCACTTCTTGGAGCCTACCTGGCTGACTCGTACTGGGGCCGCTTCAAGACCATTGGCATTGCCTTGGTCATCGCCACGATAGGCCACATCATTCTCATTAGTACGTCCATACCCCATCTGATATGCCCTTTTCTGACATGACAAAATACATTGCGTTCATTCCGCATGACAGTCAGTGCCCCCCCCCAGTCATGGATAACGCCAACGGTGCATATGCCTGCCTCATCATTGCCATCATCATCTTTGGTGTAGGCACCGGCTGGTTCAAGTCTTCGGTACGTGGCCTCTTGTACCCCCCATAAACACGTGATACTGACTGGTGTTCCTACTATCAGGTGAGCCCCCTCATTGCCGAGCAGGTGTCAGCAACCAAGATGTACACCACCACGCTGGAGCAGTCCGGGGAGAAAGTGATCATTGACCCGAACCTGACTCTGACGCGTCTCTTCATGGTCTTGTACGTTATTATTCTCTGAAAGTACGACATGCAGCTGACTTTTTCACACCTTGTACAAAGCTACCTGTTCATTAACATTGGCGCTCTTGGTGGCCAAATTGGCATGGCCTACTCTGAAAGTACGTCTCCCTGGAGGCGATCCTCTTGTTACGGTTGATGTTGAGCAGTCAGGCACTAACCATCATTCTGAATTACAGAGTACGTTGGGTTTTGGCTCGAGTACACTCTTCCAACCATTTTGCTGCTGATTTGTGCACCAATCCTCTACTGTTGGCGCAACCACTACATCAAGACGCCCCCCTCGGGCTCCCTCATGCCTTCTGCTTTCCGTATCCTGTGGTACTGCACGAAGCCTTGCCTGAGTTGGAACCCAATCAAGATGTGCAAGCAAATGAAAGCCGACGACTTTTGGGACTACGCTCTTCCCAGTCGTTATACGCCGGAAACGCGGCCCAAGTGGATGACATTCGATGATGTCTGGGTAATGGAGGTGCGCCGGACGTTTAAAGCGTGCCAAGTGTTCTGTCTTTTGCCTATCTACCAGTTGGCGTACAACCAAATGACGTCCAATCTTCTTTCTCAAGCCGCCACCATGCAGCTGGACGGTGTTCCTAACAGTATTATTCAAAACCTAGACCCAATTGGTACGTTTCCTCCCGCCCCTTTGAAGAAGCCCTCGTTTGTTTTCTAACTCTATGCCCGCCCCCAAATCGCAGCCATCATCATCCTTGTCCCCATTCTTGACTTTGTTATCTACCCCATGTTACGGCGCCGTGGATGGCGGGTGTCGGCACTGCAGCGTATGGCCGTTGGGTACCAAGTTGCGGCGCTGGCCATGGTGTACGCAGCTGTTACCCAGCACTTCATTTATAAGAAGTCGCCGTGTGGTAACTACGCTGCCACGTGCGACACCAAGGTACCCATTACCGTCTGGCAACAATCCGGCGCCTACATTCTCATTGCCACCTCGGAGCTCTTTGTTAACGTCCCTGCACTCGAGTACGCATATTCGAAGGCGCCCAAGAAAATGAAGTCCTTCGTGATGGGCATCCAACTCTTCACCTCGGCCATCAGCTCGGCAATTGGCGAGGCGTTTACTCCCATCAGTGAAGACCCCAAGTTGGTGGAGAACTATGCCATCGTCGCCGGCCTTTCGTCTGGAGCAGGCATTGTGTTCATCTTTGTGCGTATTTCCTCTTTTCTATCGAGGCCGGACCGACAGGAAACTAACTACTTTTAATTCGCTTTGTGCTATTATATACAGTGTTCTACAACCTGGACCGTCAAGAGGAGCACCTCAACAACCTGGATCGCGAAGCAGAACGGTTGGAGGATGAGCTTCACCACGACCGTAAGAATGCCGCACATCACACGACCTAGACACGCATTCGCAACTCTGTCAGTGTGCCCTACTCGCCGCTCCTGGCCTTCGATTGAACAGTATCGCCGATCCCCTCCCTCTTCTTCTCACTCCCCTGTGTGGTTTCATTCATCGGGCACACCCACCCGCCACGGCTCGTCGTCGTCAGCCCTATATCAGATAGACCTTGCGCCCGTGGTTATCATGGATGCAGCCGCTGGTGGCTTTGAATGGAAACCACCGTTACTTGCCGTTACTTGTCTTCCCTTCTCACTCTCTCGTTGATGCATGTACGACTCGTCACCATTTGAATTACTTGACGAGCTTTCTTCATCCGTGTGTTGTCTCTGTGTTCTGTAATAGTTCCAAAATAGTTTACTGTACCACACGCCCGGCTGAGAGCCAGCGGAGCGCTCTACAAGATCGTCAAGTGCCAGGGGTGCACTCAAAAGCCAACACCCCTCCCCTTGGTTGTGGCGACGTGTGGATAGTACCATGCCCCCAAGACGGTCAGTAAGATGTTTGAGCTCTGGAAGGAAGAAAATTTACTGAGGGTTTTCCTAGTAAGAGAAGTGCCTCATTGGAGATGGCTCAGCGCTCGATCACTTGATGACTATATACCAGCACGTTCTTCATTCTTCGTGTGTACGCTCGCGCTACCTCTTTGGAAGATAACGGCACACTGAATGTTTCCCCGTAATTGCCGCCTGCTGGTGTAGACGCTGGAGCCCGACGTCCGACGTTTTGTACTGATGTCGAAGGTATGTCTTCGCGACATTTAACAACGGGTGCCGTGCTGGTTCTAATAAGCAGTTAGTGGTTAGCGCTTAGCGCTTAGCGCTTATAACCTCTGTGGTCCGGCCGGCAGGGGTCAAGCGATGACCTCCGGCTTCAGGGTCTCATCGGCCCCTCATCTCACCAGTCAGTAGGGAGTGTTTCCTATTAGAGTTCCCCAGCCAATTATCTACCCGTCCCATTTTACCTATCGGCGGAATCACAGTGTTGGCGGAAAGGTGTGGGCTCGGCATTCCGCTCTCTTAATTTTTTTGCTTTTTCCTGTCCTCCTGCTTATTTCGCCTGTGCTCCGCACGTCGACCTCCAACACCAGGTCATTTCGATACAAGCGCTGATCATGGGCCGCAAATCTGCTCCTGCCGCACGCGCTTCTGCGCCCAGCAAGCCAGCACCTACTTCTAATCTGGCTAAGAATACTGGGAAGACCCAAAAGAAAGCGGCACCAGAGCCGGAGCCGGAGTCGGCGGTGGATTCAGATGGCTCGGACGAAGAGGAAGACGATGACTCGGACGAAGAGGAAGACGACGACTCGGACGAGGACATTGATGAAGAGGGCATGCAGAACCTAATGGCCGCCCTCAAGAGGCAAGGTGTCGAACTCCCTATGGATGACGACGATGACTCCGAAGACGAAGGTGATGAGGACGATTCTGAGGAGGGCGAAGAGGACGAGGATGTTGCCGAGGGCGAGAACACGGACGAGGACGAAGATGAGGACGATGGTGAGGATAAACCCAAGTCTAAGAACACTTTGGCCGAGAGCATCCTACGCAGCGGTCTTGTTCCATCCGGATTCTCAGCTGAGGATGACGAGGAAGAAGAGGAGGAGGAAGAGGAGGGGGACGATGAGGAGGAAGACGTGGAACTGGACCAAATTGCTGGGGAAGTGTCTCCTGCTGTTTTGGCTACTAAGCACAACCGAGTACGGATCAACAACGTGGTTGCGCTTAAGGCTCTGACTGAGTCGATTGCGCTTAATGCTCCTTCGAAAGGCGCTCCTTTGGCGTGGACCGAGACGATGCATGTGTCATGGCCGGAGAATGTAGCGGAGGAGGTTGGCACTTCTCTCGAGGATGACCTGAAGCGTGAACTTGTCTTTTACCGACAGGCTCTTGCGGGCGCCGAGGAGGGTCGTCGTCGCCTGATGCAGGCTGGCGTGCCCTTTATTCGTCCGAAAGACTACTTTGCCGAGATGGTCAAGTCAGATGAGCACATGGAACGCGTTCGCCAGCGCATGCTTGATGAACGTGCCGGAATCAAGGCATCAGAAGAGGCTAAGCGTCAGCGCGAGCTCAAGAAGTTCGGCAAGAAGGTACAGGTGGAAAAGCAGCTCGAGCGCCAAAAGCAAAAGCGAGAGTTTGCCGACAAGGTCAAGGATTTGAAGCGCAGTGCGTCCCCATCTCCTATTTTCTCGCTACTTTGGATAGCCTATGCGAGATTGGTGGCGCTGACATTACTCTCTTTTGTGCAGAACATTCTGGAGGTGGTGATGATGGGTTTGATATCCAGCTGGCTGATGTCATGGAGGGCGAAGCACCTTCTCGTGGGGCCCGCGGTGGCCCTGCTGGACGCGGACGGGGGCGCGGGGGGAAGCATATGCCCCGCTCAGCGCGTGACGCCAAATACGGCTACGGGGCAAGAAGAAGCACTCCAAAGCCAACACACGCGAGTCTACGGAAAACTTTTCGTTTGGAGGCGGTTCAGGAGGACCGGCTAAGAAGCGTCGCATCTCTGGAACGGCAGGAGTGCGTGCTCCCTCGAACAAGAAGAACCGCCCAGGTAAGAATGCCCGTGCGGGTAGGAGGTAATGGCCATGGTGTCATGCGCCATAATCTTGCGTTGTCTTTCGTACAAAAGCATGCCCATTCGAGTTGCCACTTCACTCCATAGGCTTTCCTGGCGTGCTCCCATTGAAACGATGTCTCCCATCGTTGCCGTAACGCACGAGCCACATACATTGGCACGACAGGAACGATTGATAGAATGAAACAGACAACAGCGGATGGCGTAGCAAGCACATGCACATGCGGTAGGCACATGCTCAATGCCACTCACAACGGGCTTGATGCCGCTGCACTTGTCTGGTGGAGATACTACTTACGGGTTGATGGCAAGTGCGCCCAGACCGATTCTTCGTCCAACCGTTCAAAATGTTCTGGTCCAACTCAGTTCACGTGCTGGAGAGACACTAGGTTGCCTATGTTTTACCTTCAATTACCTGCCAAAGCAAGGGCTGTTGCCGGTCGCCGCCACACGTTATCTCGTCCGTGCTCAAATGGATCTGGTGTACGGTGGCACAAAGGGCGCAAGAGGAAGATCGAGCTCGGCTGTCGGAACTGCCTGTCGGTCACCGGTTAATTGACCGGTCAATATACCCAGACTACTCGAGTACATCATGCATCACTAGAGTGAATCAAGTCACTGAAGTCACTAGCTTGACACTTTCAATATTCACTGCCATGTTTTGGAACCAATCAGAATTGAAATGTAAACTCCGTGAGGGCTTGACCAAGCTCCACGAGCCCAAAGGCCTAACCCAACCCTATCACTGTTTCGAGGCGCAATAAAAGACTCGTTGCGGCGGGCGTATGCGCCTGCTTCATGTGGAAGCCCTGTGACGCAACCCCCCACGTTCATCCATCCACCTATACGCTTCTCATCACTCGCTTCACAATGGCCCCGACCAAGAAGACGCAGCGCTCCGTCCTCAAGGACGTCGTGACCGTGAGTATCCTGCTGGGACTCTGAATGCCGTCCTTCGCATGCCAAATTGCATGAAGGTCTGCCGGTCGACGCCTCGGTGCTGGTCCTAGACCAGTACCCCGGCTCCCCTGAGGGAGAAATCGTCGAGAGCGTTGGACACGTTGAGTTCAACGCTTGGCTTTATTTGCCCTGTGCGCATCATCGACCTGGCTTTGTCTCCTCTGGTCCGGCCTGACTGACTGACTTGTTTTGTTTCATCTGGGTTAGCGCGAGTACACGATCCACTTGGCCAAGCGCGTGTTCCGCATGCAGGACAAGAAGACGGCCCCTCGCGCCATTAAGGAGGTGGTTCGTTTTGCCCAGCGTGCGATGAGCGTCAAGGATGTCCGCATCGACCCCAAGCTCAACGAGGAGATTTGGAAGTTGGGAGTCAAGTCGGTGCCCCGTCGGATTCGGGTACGCCTGGAGCGCAAGCGCAACGACGATGAGGACGCCAAGGAGAAGCTCTACGTGGTGGCCACTCCCGTGTTTGGCATCACCTCGTTCAAGGGGCTTGAGACGGTCGTCATTGACCAGGAGTAATGGTTGTATTAATACGCCCTGTCTTCCCTCATTTTGTTGTCCCCCTAGGCCCTCCTTACTCGTACATTGCCCTGGCGGGCTTCAGATAAAATACAGCTCGCCATGGACATGCTTCACCAATCCCAAAATATGGCAATGTCATGCTTCGCCTGATCATTTTGCTTGCCATATAGTTGGTCTCGAGCGTTCGTCGCAGGCTACCCACTCAGGTCTGTCGTCCGTGTTACCTGTCATCGTTCAATGGGAGCCAGAGGTGTTATCCTTGCCTATTACGTCCGAATGCAATCAACCCTGGCCTAGCCTGCTCGACTCTCTCAGGCAATAGAGATTTTTGTTGCATCTTCGCGCGCAATTTGCTATCAACCCTTCTCTCTTCTTAAGACGTGAGGGGCGAAGGATTGTTCAGGTCGATTCGGCGTTCGTTGCATCTTGTTTAGGACGCAGGCAGCGATAGTGCTATGATATAGACGTATTTGGTCTTTATCTTGGTCCACATTTTCAAGTAGCGCCAAAGTGCCAAGTTCCATCTATCGATGTTGACGCGCCGAGTCGTGGTTCCTGCCGTTTCCTTCACGCTGTGATTCCTATTAGTCCAGGCAGCTGATGCATATTGTTGGGCAGCCCAGTGGTTTGATATAGGTACAGTTACGAGAGCTTGGCTTATTTGCCCTGCTGTTTGGTAAATGCCAGCGAACTGTCCGCACGGAGGAGTATAGATCAGCGATGATTCGGTCAGATCCACTTCTACGCCAAGCAACGGACAGGAAGACGTACCTTTTGACAAAGACCCACAAGAGTGGGACATACATAACCCAAAAGACCAATGTACGGAGCAGAGCTAGATCTCCCTTTTGGATCTTCAGGTAAACGTAGTTGTAGAGGAGGCGCATGACCAAGTAGTTGAGAGCGACACCGTTCATGAACGGAGCAGGGAGGCCTGCGACCGTGCCAGTCAACTGTGCTCCCTTTGTCAGAACAAACAAGAGCCGCTTGGAAGAATACGTACCATTGCCACAGCAAACATAGGCAAGTGTTCGAACGCATTGGCCTGCGCGGTCGGCTTGGAGGATGAGCCATTCGTGCTTGGCAAGCTTTTTGCTCACCTCTTGTCTGTACGCTCCAACATAGCGCGCGGTACTGCAGGCCATTAACCCATATGCGCGGGTTGGCAATGTCCCATGGGGGAGACGACTTCTTGCGCATGGCGAGGAAGACAGCGTACCAATGGGCTGTGCCCCACTGAGTCAGTACACACTTGTTGCAGGCAAGCAGGGGAACGTACGAAGAGCAGCGACCACCGCAGCCGCAGGCACAGCCGCGAGCGAGACGTTGGGGAGTTGCTGGAATTGTTCAAACAGAGTGGGACTCATGGCTGTCTTGGCGGTGGGCGTGGTGGTGGTGTGACGGGAGGGGAGTACGTGGGCTGGCCAGAATCGTGATGTGGGGATGGGCCCGCGCGGGAACAATGAATTCGGTTGATGCGCACGCCCCACATAATGGTGCACTACTGAGGTACTTGAGGACACAGATGCATCTTGGGGATTT
This sequence comes from Moniliella sp. 'wahieum', assembly GCA_003971905.1. Taxonomy (NCBI): domain Eukaryota; kingdom Fungi; phylum Basidiomycota; class Moniliellomycetes; order Moniliellales; family Moniliellaceae; genus Moniliella; species Moniliella sp. 'wahieum'. The sequence goes on along the minus strand of RSEE01000089.1, from coordinate 150,211 downwards.
TGTGTGCTGGACGACAGGAGTTGTGTGAATCGGGTACTCGGCAGTAGTTCCAGCGGTTGTCTGATGCACTGACATCACATGTGACATGTGATGCATGATGCATGATGTATGATGAATGGTGACCGTGACCGGTGATCGATGATCGATGGTCAATGTCAACGTAATGCATGTAATGGGACGTTGGTTCAACGTTCAACTTGAACGTTCAACTGGACGTTCAACGTGAAAGTCAGGAGCCAGCTAAATGGATTTGAAAGTTTGCCCGATTTATGAGTGCCACCTGAATGAGTTACGCCTATGTAGTCGGCACGTTCCCGGTAAGCTCCAGCGACCAAGTGGACGCGACAGCCTGCGACGCTCTCTTGTTTCGTCGAGTTTCGCCGCAGCGCTCGTCAAGCCATCGAGGATGAAGAACGTGGGTTTTACCAATGGTCGTCTTCATGGCAACGCAGACAGCTAAAGCGGGTTGACGGTCACAGGCAAGATGCGGCAACCCCCAGCCTTGCCTGCTCGTCCTCCTGCCCAGGCATCGGATACGATTGCCAGACCAAGAGGATGTGGACATATCCTTGAGCTACGAGATGGAGGTACTCATTCCACCTGAAATTGAGTTCACTTGCGGACCAAACCCACTAGCCTATACGTTTGTCCGCAAGCAGATTCCGCTCCACTTAGTGGCACTGGTCAAGGGATTGGGAGAACCTGTCGTGCCCACTTGTAAGTCTGCGGCGCAGGACCCGATTCTGGGTCGGAGGCCAACCTTACCGGTCCCATCGAGCAGACATCGATCGAGACCTTTGATATTATCCTGAACGACTCATTTCGCAATGGATGTGGGCAACGTCGATGATGCATCGACATTATGAACCACGCGCAAGCCTGGTTCAGTGAAGCCAATTTGTGATTTTACACTTGTGCTCTTTTTGCATCCATCGATCCGATTCACATGCCATATAATTAGGAATCCCCCCCCCCCCCGCTCCCACTTTTAGTAACGCCTTGCTCTTGTGAAGGTCCCTATGAGAGATGATTCTCCATATCCGATGAGAAGGAATGTGGTCAACTTATAAGAGATTGCTAACGCGAGCGGGGAAAGGGGAAAGAGAAAGAGGATGGGGGGGACCGAACGTCCAGGTGCAAGGAAAGAGACCTCAATGGAGTGTCGGCGGTATCTGGGGGAAAGAAGCGAAGGGTAGAGATTTCCCTCGGGAGGCAGGCGGAGGGAGATGCTTACTCGGAGGCAGCAGGCTGAGAGGGGTTCACTTGGTGCACCGAGTGTGACTTCTTCTTGTGCTTCTTACTCTGGGCATTGGCCATGAGACGCTCGAGCTCGCGTTGCTCGTCGTTAGGGTTCCGGTTGGACTTGCTTGTAAATGGCCCCAATGAACGCAATCGCCTTGGCCCGGTTTCAGAGCGTCTTCTTGCCACTTTCTCTTCGTTCAGAACGCGATCCAGGACCTTCCGGAGCACCCCGCTAATCTCCCACTTGGTCGTCTTCCACGTCGCCAGGAGCATCTTTCCGTTCATCTCTCTTCCAGCTGACGCATCTCGTCTTCGGGAATGTCACCCTTCTCTTGCTCTCCGCGCCTGCGCCATGTCCTCCATGCTCATCTGAGCACTTACAGCCGAACCGAGCAGGCCCCAAGTCTCCTTCGCCACAGAGCCCTTCTCCTTGAGCTTACTGAAAAGCCGACAACACCCAAAAAGTTGTTCTTGTGTCTTGATCCAAATGCTGCTCTTGGTCAGGTAGACACTACCAATCGCATGGAGCAGCTCAACACGAACGACTCCAGCTTGAGATCCTCAGCCTCCTCGCGCATCTTCTTCTCAAACAATTGAGTCTCGGGGTCATCCTTGTCACCCGGATGCTTGGCCTCAACGAAAAGACGGATCCGCCCCTTCAGCTTCTCGGTCAAGTCTGCAATCCGTTTTCCTGATCGGCTTCGCGTTCCTTGTCCAGCTCCTCGAGCTTGGCTTTCTGCTCAGGGGTAAGGCCCTTGCGCGCCTTTTCCTTTTTTCCTCTCCTCTCCTTCTCCTTCTTATCAGGGTCAGACTCAGACACATTTGTTGAATCGGAGGGAGCCTCAGAGCCAGCAACCTTTCCTTCTCCTTTTCCTTTTCCTTGTCTGCATCCCCGCGGAGGGCGGCGGCGGCCCCTCGCGCTCCTCTCGGTCATCATGATCTCGGCCGACTTGGTCATGTTCTTAAACATGGACAACTCGCCAATGTAGTCGACAAACGCCTCACCTCCAAACAAGTTGCCAAACTAGTCCTAGTGTCAGTGCGCCGCAAAATCATGTGCAGCCCAAGAAGATCTACGTACCATCTCGGTGGCCTCGTGGATGCCCACCTCGTCTGTCGGCTTCTTCTTGCCGTACTTGTCGTAGTCGGCACGCAGGTTGTTGTCGGACAGGACACGGTATGCTTCTCCAATTACCTTGAACGTCTCTTCATCACCCCCTTGTCAGGGTGGTTCTTGATGGCTGCCTTGCGATAAGCCTTCTTCAGCTCGAGGTCGGTTGCGTTGGCGCGGACGCCCAGGAGATCGTAGTACTCCATGTCGGCAACCTTAAAGCCATCGCGGTTGATGTTGGCAGGACCCTTGTCCTTGGCAGCAGCAGCGTCGGGAGCAGCCATGGCGGTGTGTGGGGGGGGGGGGGGGGGGATGGTGGCCAGGAGGAAGAGGTGCCGCGTCCCCGCGCCTCCGTTGGGCGTGCTGCCCTGCGGTCGCCCCAAGTCGGGCGGGCGCAGGCGAGAAAAAAATACGGCCTCTGGCGCTGCGCTCGTCTGTTGCTGCGCTGCACCTGGCCACCCCTCGCCTCCACTGCCCCCGTGCGGCGTCCTACGCCGCGTTCTCCCGTCGAATGTCGGAGGCAGACGCATGATGCATGACGCTGGCGCGTGACGATCCCAAAGCGCAGGTGTTGTCTTCGCCACGTCAACGCAGCATGCACGATGCATGACGCGCACTGCCAATGACCGCTGACACATTCTCCATCCTCGCCCGCTCTCCCCCGCGCCCCGCCTGTTCCCCGCCCCCAGCCGCCCATTCCGCCCCTGCGCTCCAGGCGCTGCCGGGTCCTGCCCCCCGCCCCGCCACCATCATGAGTGACGACGACGAGCGCGCGAAAGCGCTCCCGCGACCACGGCTCCACGCGATCGCACCGCCACCGCCATGACCGCCACCACACCACCGGATCCAGCGACTCCCACTCCCACAGCCACCGCCACAGCTCCAGCTCCAGCCATCGCCACAGCTCCAGTCGCCGTCCCCACGACGAGCGCGAGCATGGGCATGGGCACAGCAGCCGCAGTCGACCGTCCCGTCGCCATCGGTCTCCAGATCCCCACCAGTCCTCCTCCAGCAAGAGGAGGCGCCAGGATGAACAGCCCACGTCTGAGGAACCCGTGCGTTTAACTGTCCTTCCTCGCTGCTGTAGGCTAATCCAGATCGACCCAATCAGAATGCAGCTGCTGCCAGCATCCGTACTACGGAAGACAGTACAACAACAGGCCTGAAGCGGGACGACTGGATGCTTCCCCCACGAACGATCGGGAAACGATGGCGCTGGGGACGAGATGGATTTTTTCTCGTCCTTGGGCAAAGCAAAGGAAAAGCCTGTGCGGCTGCAGGAGAAGGCCAAGGCAGCTGCAGATTCGGCTGCAGGAAAGCTTCACGTGTCCGAGAGGGAAATCAACCTTCAGTTTAAGGAGGGAAAGTCACTCGAAGAGTACTCCGCGTCCGCTCCTAAGGAGGAGGAGGCTCAATTTGGGGGACCAGGGTACAAGTGGCGCATGGTTAAACTTCGTCGGGTGCTTGAGCGGGCTAAGGAGGAAGGACGGCCTGTAGAGGAGGTTGCCCTGGAACAGTACAATGGCCTGGCCGCCTTCGAATGGGTAGGGCTGAGAAACGCTGGCTGGATGGAGACAAGACTGTTCAGCCCCCGGGCAACAGTCGCGATCTGCCGCGCAGCAACGCCCCTACCACGGGGATCATGGTTCATGATGTCTCTTCCTCGTACGGGCACCCCACCCGTTGGCTTCCAACGCCCTGGCCTCTTCGTAAGCCGGGCTCTTCGAGTCTTCTACGATCGCGTACTCCACACCCAGAGTCCAGCCCCCAGTAGTGCTGGGGTGGACAACGCTCCCAGCCGGGGATCGAGTCAAGAACGCCTGACTTCCCGCCCACAAGCGTCCACCCCGATCCCATCTGTATTTGCACCGGTGGCTCCCACACGAGCGGGTACTTCCTTGCCTCAAGGACAAAAAATGTCCCGTCTTTCCCCAACGGAACTCAACAAGTTGCGTGCTAAAGTGATGAAGGCCGAAATGATGAACCAACCCAATGCCGCACAGTTGCGGGAGCAATATGAAGCAGCGTGTGCCGGGTCCGAACCTGGGGCCCAAGAAGGCGGGGACAGGGGTGATGAGCGGCTTTCTCTTCATCAAGAGGGGCACCAGCATGAGGATGAAGAACATCCGAACGAGCAGGTCGAGTTGAGGGTACTTCCTACTCTTGATGGGCAAGGGCGCTTGTATGACGTTGGCACGCCAACATCGCAAGGGAGGAGCAGGTGCTCCCAGGGAACCGGCGCAAAAAGGCCAAGGATGTGAGTACCTTTCACTCTACTTTTTTCAATGTGCTGACCTGGTTTATCTACAGTTACTGCCAGTGCGTGATCCCAAGACGGGCGAGATTGTGGCTTACAACGCCCAGGAGGGAAGTGAGACTCTTGCCGACCTGCTTCGTGCCGAACGGTTCCAGGGTGGGCCCGATCAAGGTGCCGATGCCATGCTTGCTCAGAGCATCTCCCGTGACGCTGCCTTCCACGCGGATGCGGACTATATGGATGACAATGTCGATCGACTGGCCGTGCGGAGGGAAAAGAGTGCACTATTCAAGCGCAACTTTGCCATCCAAGACTTTGCCCGGGTGAAGAAAGCGTTGGACGAGTGCCCTTATTGTCTGGACCAAGCCGACTCGTCTTCGTCCCATAAAAAGGAGGAGACGGATCCTATTAGCTCGGGGACCCGCACATACCTCACTCTACCTCTCCGGGAGAGCTTGGCCCCGATCCATGCCCTCGTTGTGCCCATCGATCATACCTTGAGCCTGCTCGAGCTTGACGACGATTCATGGGACGAGATCAAGGTACGTTATTCCTTTGTTTGCCAGGCGCGCCGTGCTCCCAACTAACATGGTTTGCAGAACTTTATGAAGTGTCTCATACAACTCGCCCACACACGTAAGGAAAAGATGGTGTTTTATGAGACGGTGCTTAATCTCCGCTGGCACAAGCATACCTACCTCGAGTGTGTGGGGGTGCCACAAGACTTGGCCGACGACCTTCCTGCCTACTTTCGCGAAGAGCTTGCTCAAACGGGTGATGAATGGAGTCAGCACCGCAAGATCATCCCTTCACACCGGACCGACCCATGCGCCGCAGCCTAGTGCCCAACTTGCCCTACTTTGCTGTTCTATTGACTACCGTGGCACGAGCGGTATGGGCCACGTGATCGAGGCCCCCGACGTGGATCGCGAGTGAGAACAATGACGAAGAGCAAAAAGATGGGGTTATGGGCCTGGAACGCGCCGCCTTCCCGGGCAACTTTGCAGCGCAGTTGCTGGGTACTTTGTTGGATCGCGAGCCCCGGCTTTGGCGCCGCCCTCGCAAGTTGGACTACAAGGCACACAAGGCACGACAGGATACGTTTGCTGGGGTGTGGGCACCGTTCGATTGGACCAAAATGCTGAACCAATCATGAATGACGCTTGGCTGTATTCGTTGCAAAGTACCTCTGTATCCCTTCACATATATGTATGCCCAGTTACAACATTGATTGATTCGCGGATTCATAGAATAATCTTAGAAGATATATCTCGAGAACGGATCGGTTCAGCTCCAACTGGCCTTGCTTTGTCTCCAGCATCGCACGTACCCCATCGGGCGGATCGAGCCCCAGCGCTTGAGCCCGCCTCCACCGCGCCAGCCTAGTCATGCCTTTTGATGGCCCGTACCTAGAGAAAGAGTCAGTGCTTCAAGCCAGTAATATACATAGAGAGATAATGAGGCGGGTTGGTGCTCACTGAGGATCCAGGTCAAACACTCGCAGCATAATCTGCACGCGATTCTCCCCTTCGACATGAACTAGGATCCGGGTCAGTGAAAACGCATGCGAGGTGGCCAAAAAGTAGGGGACATACCAGGTTTGACTTGCGTGTAGCGTAGCTTGGCCTTGGCTACGTTCCAGTACGCATCGAATGCCGGATCGTCCACATGCAGTTCGGGCAATTTGGCCGTATCGTGCAATTGGGCGACTGACGGTTTCCATGCTGCCATGCGCTTCGGCGAGTGTGCATTGGGAATACGTCCAGGCTGGCTGGGCTGCGATTTAGCTAGCAAGACAGACAGACGAGGAAGGAGAGGAAGGAGAGGCAGGAGAGGCAGGCGTTCCACCACTGCTCGGTTCTGGTTCCTCATCTGGGTACTCCTCCTCGTCCTCGTCGGCATCGCTGCTGATGGCCTCCACCTGCGGCGGAGCGGAGAGTCTACCTCGCTGGGAAGGGAAGAGGCGGGCGGGGAGGGTGCAAGGGCATGAGCCTTGCTTTTGTTCGTGTCGTGCTCTTGCTCTTGCTCTTGCCGTGGTGCTGTTGGGCGCGAGGGGCAGATCGGGCCTTGTGCGTGGGGCGAGCGGCTGGGAACAGCATCTGCTGGATGGCAGGCTGCGTCTTGCGCGGGGGCGGCATGTGGGATGCGGTGGTGGGACGGAAGCGAGTGGGAAGGACGTGCAAGTAGCGGTGGGGCTGGCGGTGGAGGGCGAGATAGGGGCGTCGTGGGCATATATCAAGTGAGCGCTGGGGGGGGGGGGGTGTGCCCAGTGGCAACGGCCCGAGCAGCAGCAGCCTGTGGCAGGACCATCATACATGACATGTGACATGGACATGTGCATGACGCCATGCATCCTGTCCCAACATCACATGTGACATGTGGCCAGCACATGGACCCCCTCGCAGGCTGGGTGTGATGTGCCGGTGATGGCTCAGGGGGCGGGCAGGCGCTGGCGACAGAATGCAGTGCGTAGAAAAATCGCAACGCAGCAGTAGGGTTGGGCGGCAGTGCCCCCGTGCGGCGCTGCTGTGCGGAACAGGCCGGGCGGCAGGAAGCAGTCGTGCGGCAGCCACCCTCCCGGCGCGCCGCTGCTCCCGAGCTCTCTCGCCCACCACCGCCTCTCCCAGCGCACGCCCCCCCCCGCCCGCCTGCCTGCGCCTGGACCCCTTCCCCCACACTCCCCTCCACGTCCATCATGTTTGGCGGCGGAGGCTTCGGCGGCTTTGGCGCCGCCAACCCCAACAACACCCAGCAGCAGCAGCAGCAGCCCGCCACCGGCGTCTTCGGCCAACCCGCCCAGCAGCAGCAGCCCGCACAGACCGGCTTTGGTGGTACGCCCATCCCCCCTCCGCGCGTGCGCCGCTGACCCTTCCCCAGGCTTTGGACAGCCCGCCCAGCCCGCCACTGGCGGCTTTGGCGCCGCTGCCAACCCCCCGCTGGCGGCGGCATCTTTGGCGCAGCGAACCCAGCCCCCACTGGCACTGGTTTTGGCTTTGGCCAGGCGGCCCAGCAGCCGGCCGCCGGCACAACCGGTACTGGGCTCTTTGGCTCCGCTGCTAAGCCTGTAACCACCGGCTTTGGCGGATTTGGTTCAGCACGGCTGCCCCTGCAACCGGTGCGTCTCGGAGGCTTTGGTACGTCGCCCGCTTTCGGCTTGTGTATGACTCACACTGACTCTTTGTATGTCCAGGCGCAGCGCAACCTCAGACAAGCACTTTTGGAGGCGGCAATGCATTCGGAGCCAAGCCAGCTGGAACGGGCCTGTTTGGCAACACGGCCGCTACTCCGTCCGGGTTTGGGGCGATGAGCACGACCTCCAGCCAGCCCGTGCCTTCGACAGGCACCCTCGCGCCCCCCTACGAACCGACAAAGATCCAAGAGAAAGACGCCCACGGCAATCCTTCCAACCTGGTCTACACGAGCATCACCTGCATGCCCGCTTACCAAAAAGCCAGTCTTGAGGAACTGCGAGTTCAAGACTATTTACAGGGCCGCAAGACGGGCCAGACGGGCCCCGGAGCACCCGGCGCAGCCGGCACTGCCTCGACCACGGGCTTTGGTGGTTTTGGCGGCGCTCAAAACACTATGGGCCAAGCCAACCAACCAGCAACGGGGGGCTATTTGGCCAGAGCAATCCGGCCAACACTGGACCAACCTGTTTGGCAACACCGGCACAACTGCCAATACCGGCGGGGGCGTATTTGGCGGTGCGGCAATACGGCTGGCATACGGGTACTGGCCTCTTTGGCCAGCAGCCAAGCCCGCCACCGGGACCGGCCTCTTTGGTCAGACCAGTACGAAAGCTGCACAGGCGGTGGGTTGTTTGGTGCGCGACGAAACCACCACGACCGGGTTTGGCTTTGGCAACACGGGTGCGGCTAACACGGGAACCAGCACCGGCACAGGCTTTGGTGGTTTTGGTCAAACCGGCAACACTGCCACCGGCACCAACACGGGTGGTGGACTGTTTGGTGGCGGTGGCACTTTTGGCCAGCAAAATATGCAGCAACAACAGCAACAACAACCGTCTACTGGCTTTGGCTTCGGTCAGCAACCTCAACAACAGCAAAACAACCTTTGGCGCAGGCAACACTGGCGGCGGCCTGTTGGACAAATAAGCCCGCTGGAACGGGGCTCTTTGGGAACACTCCTGCCGCCAACACGGGGACGACGGGCACCACTGGCTTCGGCGGCTTTGGAGCCACCAACAATACCAAGCCAATAACCAGCTTTTGGGTTTGGGGGCACCTCTGGTGCTACAGGCCAAACTGGCACGGGTTGTTTGGCAACACCAACAATCAGACGAACCCGACTGGAGGCGGCCTCTTTGGCAATACCGGCAATACGTTTGGTGCCAACCAAGGTCAAGCGGGCGCGACGGGCGGAGGTCTCTTCGGTCAAACAATACAGCCAACAGGTGGGGTTTGTTCGGCAACACCAATACTGCCAACCAAGCTCAGCCTGCTGGCCAGACGGGAGGTCTATTTGGTGCCAAGCCCCCTGAGCCTGCAGGTGGTGGCCTCTTTGGCCAACAGGCCAAGCCCGCCACGGGTGGTGGTCTGTTTGGCAATACTACTACCTCACCAACACGGGAGGTGGACTGTTCGGTAACACCAATGCCAACGCGGCAAAGCCAGGCTTTGGACCACGGGTGGCGGCCTCTTCGGTAACACGAACCAGACCCAGGCCAACACTGGCATTGCCACCGGAGGACTCTTTGGTCAGAACAACCAACAACAACCGGTCTCGGTACTGGCCTGTTTGGAAGCAAACCCGGAGGCACTACGGGCTTTGGCCAGACGGGTGGACTAGGCACCTCGACTATGGGTGGTGGTGCCGCCAACACAGGGACTGGTGGAGGTCTGTTTGGCCAACAATCAACCTTGGGCACTTCGCAGGGCCCGGCCTTTAGCCAGTTGCAGCAGTCCTCAGACCCAGGCTCCTCCCAGCTTGATGTCCAACCCGTACGGTACGATGCTCTCTTTGGCTCCTCTCTCTCGGTTGCCGACCTGAACAACAAGCAGCCTGTCATTCCATTCAATGTGGCGCCCAAGTCGGCCAAGAAGCCCCCTTGTTCCCAGCGTCTTCTCGTCTCCCCGTAACCAGACGAGTATCACGCGCCTGCGGGGTAGCACTCCCGGTCTGTCCATGTCACGCGGTCGGGAAGGCACGCCTTTGGGCGATGGAACACGAGCTTCTCCCGTCTGAGCAGCGCCGGCCGAGCCTTTTCCGTGGCTTGAGCGATGAGCAAGCGTTGTCCCCACAGGCATTTGTCCCCAAGCCCAGTGTCAAGCGTCTTGTTTTGGACGACTCGGTCGATGTCAGCAACTCGAGCTTCTCCCGTATCGGCGCTTTGCGCAGTACCCGCGCCGCCACTGCTCAGGCAGAGGACCGCTCAAGCAACCGTCCGCTAGGAGGTTCGGCAGCCAGGCTGTTTAGCCCTGCGCTCGAAACGTCCGTCCGCCATCGCGCGCCACCGGCGCTTGGCGACGACACGTTTAATTCGAATGCCAGCCTGGACGACACGCCTCTGCGTCGCCGCTTCGAGCCGAACCTTCGTGCCGCTTCGGCCCTGCCGCGCCTCTCGGCCGCTACAGCTCCGATGCCACCTCCCCCTGCCCCCGCCGACACGAGCGCGCTCGAGTCAGAATTGCCCCTGGGTTATTACATGCGGCCTCCCGTCTCGGAGCTGCGGACATGGGCGCATGCCGAGTTGACCTCAGTGTCCAACTTTGTCGTCGGCCGTACCGGGTTTGGTGAAGTGCACTTCGACAAGCCTGTTGACCTGACAACTGTCAACGACCTTAACGAGATTGCCGGAGGGATTGTCCTGATTCGACTGAAAGAGGTAATCGTCTATCCGGATGACGATGATTTGATGTCGAATGATGGGCTGCTTCCGGGCTATTTGCCCGGCCTTCGCAGCCGCCAGGATCAGGTCTCAACGAGCCAGCCACCGTCTCGCTAGAGCGCTGCTGGGCTACGGACAAGTCGACCAAGGCTCGATCAAGGACCCGAACCACCCCCGTTACAAGCAGCATCTTGTTCGCCTCCAGTCTCGCAGCGAAAAGTTTGTCAGCTTTGAGCCGGAAACGGGCACATGGTCGTTCCAGGTGGAGCACTTCTCCGCTATGCCCTTGATGACGATTCGGACGATGATGCAGAGGAGGAAGCTGCGGCGTAACAACACGGCCCCGTCTCACTCTTTTTCTAAGCCTGTGGCTGCCGGCGCTCGGTCACAGGCTCTTACGAGCGCCGCTACCGCCGAGAGCGAGGACGATGTGATGGACGATGAAGAGCTAGAAGAAGAGGAAGAGGAGGACGCTATCATTCCGCCTTCTACTTCAGGACCTGTCTCCTTCGCTGAAGCGATGCATGTCGAGCCTCGCCGAATGCAGGTCATGCAAGCCAGCTTCTTGGCGATTTGGACGAGCAGCGTCCCCCGCCGCGGGTTGGACGGCAAGTGTCGGCTACACCGGCTGAAGAGCCAACATTGTTGTTCCAATCGAGTGTCTTCCGCAATGGTCCTCCCACGACCTCGTCCGCCCCGTGGCTGCACCTTTGGCCCCCGTGGCATCAGTCCTGCTCCAGCTGTTGGATCTGTGCGCAGTCATTCTGTACGTGAGAGTAGCGTTCGGGAGGGGAGTCTCCCTCCCGCCTTGGTCCCTTCGACCGCCCGCGCCAACTTTGGGGCCAAGTCGACGTTGACGACCCAGCCACGGATCAAGTTTATAAAACGTCGATGGACAAGTCTGTCCTGCTGGTGCCGAGGGAACGTGGACTGATCCTGTCGTTGCTTTTACGGGTAGCTTCCGTCCCGGATTCGGGTTCCCCAACCTGTTTGTTCGGGTGGGTGCGCAGAAGGATGTGGACATCGTGACGGCGTCCCAGGTGAAAGTCCTTACGTTGCCTCCCGCTGAGGATGAGCTATCTCTCAAAATGTTGGAGGCCCAGTTGGAACACACGACGATCGAATTCGTTCCTGAGGATGGGGTGCCACGCGCTCTGCCGCAAAATGATTTGCGCTTCGCGACTATGCTTCCCTTTTCGAGACTGGCGATCACCGGCAAGAAGCACACATTTGGCGTTTGGGAAGTGCCTTGTTTGATGATTTGGAGCTCGGCCTCCCCGACACGGCGCCCCCCGCTCTTCGCCAGCAGGCGACCGACCTGCGCCGGAAGGCTGCCCTATCGCAGTGGCTCAAGACGGCAGTCACTCCTAGTGCCGATGCCAACGCGCGTGGCTTCCAAGCCCAGGAAAGGGTTGAGGCCGCCATCTTCTCCCACCTGACCAGTCATGATGTGGAGAAGGCCACACTAGCCGCCATGGGGGCCAACGACTTTCATCTTGCCACTCTTCTGGCCCAGCTGCCTGGAGATAAGGGGACAAGGGAAGACATGTTGGACCAGCTCAGCACGTGGAGAGATGAGGGGATTTATTCGCTGTTGAGTGAGGATATGCGCAAACTCTACGAACTCCTGGCAGGCAACGTTACCCTCGGAGGCTGCAGGGGGCGCTGCCTCGGGGGATAAAGTGGCCGAGATGCATCTGGCCGACTCGCTTGACTGGAAGCGTGCCTTTGGCCTCCATCTTTGGTATGGTACGCTTGCTGAGGAGCCACTGCAGAAGGCTGTAAGCACGTTCGACGACGCCGTGACCTCGATGCTTGCTCCCCCGCCTTTGCCGCCTTACTTGGCGGATGAGACGAGCTTCCCTTCGTCCAAAGCCAAGGAGCTCACTCGATCGAACAAGTACGCAAAGGACACCATCTATCAGTTGCTCAAGGTGTATCCGAACAGGACTACTTGCTCGAAGATGCCATTCTTCCTACGGGACACAGCACCAGCTCGGCATCCTACCGCCTTTCTGGCAACTCTACCTCCTCCTCTCGCGCGTTTTGGGTGTCCGTGACTTTGCCGATCGCGAGGGGGCGCCGGTAGAAGATCCGATGGAGAATGTGGTGCAGGGTGAGGAGGAGCTGCAGTTGGTGGTGATGGACCACAACAGTGCCAAGGCGGATCGTTTGACCCTCGACCTAGCAAGCCAGCTTGAGGAGGCGGGCACCTTCAATGGGCAGCATTTGTGCTGTTGTACTTGGAGTTGCCCGAGAGCCGGGCGCAAGCGATCAAAAATTTGCTCGCCCGTTCGATTCATCTTCTCACTTCGGAACAAGAGGAGTTATCGTGTCCACACTCAAGGTGCCTCGGTCATGGCTTGCACTCGCACGTGCCTTCATGGCCCGTGGCAAGGACGATCTCTGGCGGGTGTACGAGCACGCTCTCGAGGCCCGCGATCTGGCGCAAGCTCATGCGGTGGCGGTGCGTGATTTGGCCCCAGAGATCGTTGTGCGCGGCGACCGGAACTTGCTCAAGAAACTGTTTGACCCGTTCCTTCTTGAAGTGGAGCTGCAGCGGGCGAGGAGAAGGTCCGGGTTGGGCTTGGGGGGGCAAGCTTTACCTTGATTGGGTCGAAGTAACCCAGTCGCTCACTCCACTCCTCCACTCCTTCCGGCGGCAAGAGGCAACGACAGCGCACTCGGTCATCCAAGCCCTGTTCGCGGATTTCGGAGCTGGCGACGTGGTGCCTACCGTACTGCTCCCCCCGAGGAGGACAACTCGCCTGGTGCCCTGACGCGCTACGCGGCGAAAATCGACAGTACGTTTTGCTCTCGCTTACTTGACTTTGAATTGGCCAACTAACCTCTCCTTTGCTCGGCAGTGATGGCGTCGTTGGGTATTGTGTCGCGCGCTCTCTTCCGGTACACGCACGGACGGGAGCAAGGTCCCGACGATGGCGAGGTGGACCCCAGTTGGTCCTTGGCGGCGGCTTCCGCCCTCGATGGCGCAGCCACCGTCGAGCAGCACCAGCCTACGCCCAGTGTCGACGCGGTGTTGACCGCGGCGAACGACTACTGTTCGCTGCTGGTAGGGGCGCTGGCCTAAGCGTGTCCTATTGGCCATCCATGATCGTATGTGGATGGATCCCCAAGTTGCCGTGCGTGTCTGGTTCGCGTCCTAAGTTCGCGACCAGAGCGACGAGCACCATCCTGGTCTCGAGTTACTAGTTAGATGTCTTGATTGAATATTGAGCGCTCAGGTTGAGCCAGCTTCGCCTCCCACGCTTTGCCCTTCCCGACACAGACCAGATAGACGAGGCTGCGATCCCACCAGGCCGTCCCCCCATGGCATCGCATGGCCTGGCTTGTACACGCGTATAGAAAGGAAACGTGTATATATTGGTAAGCGGCTCCCTAGATAGGACGCAGGCTACTCCGAGTTCCGCCATTGCAATTCGGTCCGCTGCACCACCTGTCCCACAGCGGGGCTGAAAGGCCAGCAGCGCCTCGACGATCGGACCACGACCTGGACCACGACCTGGATGGCGGCGCGGCGACACACACGATCGTACCCATGGACGCACACTCTTCCGCTGCGTCACCATCCTATCCGCCCTCGGGCGCATCCACCACACGCCGACTCACCCACTCCTCCGACTGTGCTGCGCGGATCCGTGCTAACCTCGTCCGCCTAACGGTCAACCTCAACGACGCAGGTACCCAGAGCACGCCACGTCAGCCCTAGCTTCATCTGCAGTGTCTACCGCGTCCACGCCACCGTCTCCCCCCCACCGCGGGGCACACCTGAGTTCTACTTTTATGCCCTGGCGTTTGCCGTTGTGTTCCCGTACATGGTATGTGCCCATGCAGTTGAGCCAAGAGAGCAACGAGCACTACACGAGTACGCCCATTATCTCGTCCCAGGATGGATGGCAGGCCGTAAGCGCGACAATTCCGACTTTCAATACCGTACCTTTCGCGACGCAATTCCGGTCTTGGTGGGGCTCAGCGTAGGGTACCTCACTCTCTCCTTCCTGGTCGAGTTTGTATCGCGCCGACTCTCGGCAGGCGGTAATAGAGGCGCTTTGCGCCTCTTGCATCCACCAGCCAGGGGGACAACGATGCTGCCCTGTCATCTCCTTCTCCCAACCATCGTCCAGGAAGGAGGGTCTTTCTCGCGCTTTTCTCTTCCGTGTACCTGCTCGTGTCGCATGGGACCAACGTGTGGAAATTGCTGCCTGCTGTAGCTGCAATTACCTCCTAGCCAAGCACTTGGCTGGCCACCGCTTTCTTACCCAACTGTGATATGGACGTTTAACATCTTGACCCTCTACCTGGTGCACTATTTTAATGGTATCCCCCTCGCCCAGTACGGGTCACTCTTTGCTCTTTTGGTGCGCCCACTCCTTCCCCACTAAAGCATGCACCTCTTTTTCTAACACTGTTTCTCATCCCCTAGGAACGACATACGGGAATCCTCACTCGCTGGCAGATTAATTACAACATCACCATGCTCCGCCTTGTCTCGTTTGTTCGACTACCACTGGGCCGTGCAAGCGGTCCAAAAGGGCGAAGTGGGTGACTCCCATGCATCTGGTCCGTTGGACAGTACCCGTGCGCGTGCCAGCCAAGCCCATAAACTCAACCAATACAGCTATGGCAACTTCCTTCTCTATATCTTCTACCCGCCGCTCTTCGTCGCCGGTCCGATCATGACATTCAACGACTGGCTGCACCAACTACACCGCCCTCCTCGGATTGGCCTCGGAGTGCAAGTGCGATACATTGTGCGGTTTATCGTCTGCTTCCTGATGATGGAGTTCATTCTTCATTTTATGTATGTGGGTGCCATCAGGATGCACGAGCGTGGCACGGGGACACCCATGCAGCTGAGCATGATTGGCTTTTGGAGCTTAATTACCGTGTGGCTCAAGCTACTGATTCCTTGGCGGTTCTTTTCTGTGGGCGCTGCTGGACCAGGTGGATCCACCGGAAAATATGGTTCGCTGTATGGCCAACAATTACTCCACTGGGCTTTTGGCGTTCCTGGCACCGTTCCTACAACCAATGGGTTGTGCGCTACATTACATCCTGTCGGAGGCAACCATCATGGACCACTCGCCTCCGTTCTGGCTACCTTGTTGGTATTCACTTTGTCGCCCTCTGGCACGACCTCAGTCTCACCCTCCTTACTTGGGCGTGGCTTGTGACGCTCTTTGTAATCCCTGAGGTGGCAGCCACGTCACTGCTGCCAGCAAAAAAGTATGGTCGCTATCCTTGGTTCCGGCACTTGGCCGCCTTTGGCGCTGTGGGCAACGTGCTGATGATGATGACGGCCAACCTGGTGGGCTTTGTGATTGGTATGGATGGGATCAAGTATCTTTGGCACCAGATTTTGGGATCCTGGTCGGCTGGCTCTTCTTTGCTGGTACGATTGCGGACTCTTCATTGGTATTCAGGTCATGTACGTCCCCCTCCCCCCCTCCCCCGCTCTCTACCTCGTGCGGATGGCAATGGCAAGAAGGAAGACTGACATTCTTGTCCTCAGGTTCGAATACCGTGCCGAAGAAGAAAGGCAGGGCATCAAACGCAAGTTTTAATTACGTCTTGCTCCTGGGGAACCGCCATGCGTAGAGCAACTGTTCTGAGCGAAGTGATACGTCGTGTGTGGTATTGATTCAATCAAAATCAACGTTGTTTTTTGTCGAACGCTGGAGACTTTTGGCGTGTGTGCCATGCATCATAATGTGGTTTAGGATATTATTTTCGACGTAGCACATACAGCTGTGTGTCAAGGGGGCCTAGGTGCTTACGACCCAAACGGACCTTGTATTAGGAAACCTATCACCTGTGAGCCTTCCAACAAGACGGATGGATGCTCCGTTGTTTACGTTGGTCAACCGATTACCGTCCAATGTGCTGATATTGAGGCCGCTCGCCGACAGAATGAGGCCCGGTCCCGACAGAATGAGGGAAAGGGACTGAGTAACCGGATGACTGAAGACAACTTAGTCGGTCATCTCCACGAGCTATGTGACATGTGAGTTAAAATCGGATTGGCGCGCACCACGCCGACAGTGGCTCTCAGAATGAGGCATGCGGGGCTGGTGGAGCTGTCAACCGGCGCGTTGTGTGTGGCCCAACAGCTTCTCGGATCCTGATCATCCTCCGTTTCTCTTTTCCAAGTCAACGTCCAATACAAAATTGTGTGTAGGCCAATTGAAGTCTTCTCAGACGGGTTGTGTCCGACAGCGGTATTACGGATGGCTACAGCGGTTTGACTTGTACAATGGGGGGTGCAGCGCATCAACTTCTGAACCGAGCAACTTCTTTGGCCGCACACCAAGGGTGCCCTGCCTGAACAATCCCTTGCTTAGCCATGTCTTCCCCGATATAGCGGCATCCTGCTCTGCCAACTTGGGCATTTCTACTCTCATCGCTCGGCAATAAGATGTGTGGGTGGAGGACAAAAATACGTGTTCCTATAGTTCCTGAGCGAGCGTCTCTGGCCTCTGGTCTCCGCTCAGACGCTCGATCATCGCATGGTCTCATGGCCACATGGTCGTCCTCTGCGTCAGCGTCATCCGCCTCTCGTGCATTGCCACAAGAAGGGAGCCCTGACCGGTGACCGGTGACCCTCCGCGTGTGGCGCTAACAACAATCAAAGGCACTCTGATGCGTTCGCCTGGGTCGAGAGTCGTGTGATGCCTGTCATGCATGATGCATGCAGGCCATGCGGGGCGGGTGGCTTGCCTGCTTACGCCACTGCCCCGCCGCCGTGCGCTGCGGCCTGATTAAAAGATTGCAGATGGCCGATTGGAGCCAGGCAGGGGACAGGGGCAGTGCCAAGCCTCGCCCAGCAGCGTCACCGGTCAGATGTCACACACGCGAGCTACTGGAGGGGGTGCGTGCTGCGCTAGCTGTCGTGCTGCCTGTGCTGCCTGTGCCCCAGACCAGGCACAGACACACACGGGGGACAGAGCCTGGCTGTGCCGTGGCGCAGACTAGGCCGCGGCAGGACGGACCTGGCGCATGCATATGCACAAGCACAAGCACATGCACAAGCACATGCATGGGGCACTGTGCACCACATGCAACGCGGATTGCACCGCAGGCGCTGTCCCCGTGCAGCTCAGCGCAGCCCGCAGTCCGCTGCAGCGCAGTGCTACCAGCCGCATCTCCACTGCCCCCGCGCCTGCTGCCATCCATGGGGGTGGCGCCTGTTTTGCGCTCTGCTCCACCGCCAAGCTGCCCGCTGCGAGGTGCATCCCGCTCGCATCTCCGCCCCACCACCTCGTCCCCCACCTTCTGCACCACCTTCTGCACCACCTTCCGCACCACCTTCCGCACCACCTTCCGCACCACCTTCCGCACCACCTTCCGCACCGGGCGCCGCCAGGTCACCCCTCCCATCGCCCCCATGCCCACCCTGCCCCGCTTCCGCCGCCGCAGTCGGGACACGGCGGCTGACTTTGGCACCCCGCCCGCCCCTTCCAGGGCGCCTTCCCGCTCGCCGTGCTCCAAGGCCCGCTGCACGACCCCACCCTCGGACCATCGGATGAGCACCTGGACCATCCTGAGCAACTCGAGCTTGACCTGTCCGAACTTGCGCCCTCCACCCACTTCGCTCAACCCGATCCGTCGCAAGCCCATCTCCCCCCCTTGGCTTTCACCACCGAAGGGTATGGGTACAACCCAGGCGTCCCCCCTCCCTTTTCGCGTGGGCTGGACCAAAGTCCTCACCTGCCTCTGTCCCATGAGTACGAAAAGAACTACACCGGGTTTGAGACCATCCCCGAGCACGAGGAGACCGAGCCGCCTCTGTGGCGCAGCCCGACCAACGCGTCCCGCATGAAATCTCTATCGATGACCCTCGAGCCGCCGAATTACACCGAGTCGGACAAACGCTCTGTCAATGCCGAAAGCGACACGTGGCTCTCGCCAGTCAAACTGCATGGTCCCATTCAGACCCCCTTTGATCTGGAGCGAGGCCAGCCAGAAGCGGGGCCCTCTTCTGCTCCGAGCCCGCTTGGCCAAGCTTGGGAGGATACCGTGGACCGCTATGCGGGTCCCAAGAAGGATTATGGCGACCTTACCCGTGTCGACTCGCCTGCACGCGACAAGTTCTTCCGTGAAGATGGCTTGAGGACTGGCGTCCAACAACGACAGTACGTTTACCTCCTCTGCTCTGTGCTGCGTCCCTTCTACCCTTCCCCCCTTCCGACATGCATTTTGCAAATGTAGCTAACCTAGGACTCTGGCCGTTGCTTTCTTCGGGTTGCAGTGTGCAAATGATCGCTTTGACAGGGACGATTGGGGTGGGAGTATGGCTCAACCTAGGAAGGACACTCTCATGGTGTGGTCCGCTCTTGCTTTTGCTTGCTTATCTTACCTCGGGTCTGGTCGTGGCAGCGACCATGTTGTCGTTGGGGGAGGTCACAACACTAGCCCCAGTTACAGGTGCTTATGCCCGTCACTCGTCCGTATTCAGTTCCTCCAGTTTGGGCTTTGCAACAGGCTGGAACCTCGTGATCTACAATGCGATTGCCTGCGCGGGCGAGGTGACGAGTTGTGCCGTTCTGATTCAGTTCTGGACCAATCTATCTCCCGCCATCTTTGTCACCATCCTCGGCTTGGCCATTGTCGCCACCAACATTTTTGGTACGCACTTTTTTCTAACGTGGGGGGAATGAGTGGTTGGATGGATGGATGGATGGATGGATGGATGGATGGATGTGCTGACCTGGTCTAGTGGTACGAGCCTGGGCCGAGACCGAGTTCTACTTTGCCTTAGTCAAGCTGATCATGGTTATTGGCGTCATCATCGTGTGTCTCTGCATTGACCTCGGTGCCGGTGCTGGCCCGCGTCTTGGTTTCCACTTTTGGCACGACCCAGGGCCCACGGCGGAACACATTGTAAGTGGATCCGCCGGACGGTTTGCCGGGTACTGGAGCGCAACGATTGCCAGTCTCTACTCGTATGCCAATTGCGAAGCCATTTCCTTGCTGGTGGCCGAGACCAGCACCCCCCGGCGAGGCATGAGAAAGGCAACGAAACGTGTGTTTGTACGGATTTTCTGTTGTTACCTCAGCATTTGCTTTTTTGTTGGGTTGGTGGTTGCGTCCAACGACCCTCTCATCACGTCTCGATCCCCGTTTGTTGTCGCCGCCCATCGCGCCGGGTGGAAAGCGTTGGAGTCGGTGATTAACGCCGGCATTCTCATCTCGGCCTGGTCCGCGGCTGACTCGCTGATCCTCAACGGTTCCCGTAGCTTGATTTGCCTCGCTCAAGATGGGAACGCACCCGAGATCTTTTTACGGGTACATCGGTGGGGCGTTCCGTACGTGGCTGTACTGTTTATCTGCATGTGGATTGCCATGTCCTACATGTCAGTTACAGAGACGGCAGAAAAAGTGTTCCAGTGGGCCGTGTCATTTAGCTCGTCTGGCATCCTCTGGACCTGGGGCGTGATCAACATCAATTGTCTGCAAGTGTACTACGGCATGCGCAGCCAATCCATCCCTCGTTCCGAGCTACCATGGGCGACGTGGGGACAACCCTACACAGCCTGGTTTGGGCTGATTGGGTGCGTGCTTTTTCTTCTACCGGTGGCTATTCTATTTTCATCCCCCACCACTTCAAGGCGGAAACGCTCGTGTCTGCATATGCGTGTCCGCTGTTTGATCTGGCTCTGTTGGTTGGGTACCAGGTAATCTGGAGCGGATGGGACTGGACTCCCCTTTCCGAAGTGCCCATCCGGCCTTGGCTCATCCAATTTGTCGACAACCCAGAACCCCCCGATCCCCCACAGCCAGCGTGGAAAAAGTGGATCACGTTCCTTTGGGCCTAAGAGAGGCCTGGGGCCTCTCCGAACTTCCTTTTGCGCCCCCTCATTGTGATTCCCTCCATCTTCCTCTCATCTTCTCCTCATGGACCTTCTTCCTCCCCCCCCAGTGCGTACCGCGATAACGTATCTGCGGTAATACCAGCCGCGGCCCTCTGGGCGAGTAGCTGACGCTTCTGCCTCCCTGTTATGGGACCCAATCAGTGTGCCCTCTTTCCTTATCTGTGTACCGCGAGGGGCAATGCTCAGTTCACTACCCTCACTCCCCTCGACAGTGGGCATACTAATAAAAGGCTCAATAGCTGCGCCCCCAGTGAATGTACCTTCAATCCACAGACCTCGATTACCGAAAATGCGTTTATCATCCATCACATCCCCTAATCTCCCCCCTCAAGTCAGTTAGCAAGTGCATTACATATGTCATCTTCCTGAGACAGCGTACTGTAGTATGATAGTTAATTGTTGATGAGTATAATCAGCACAGGTGTGGACCGATATACTCAACAATTGTTACCTCATGTGTATCCCCTTACGATATGGCTGGAGGACAAGATACCTGATGAAACAGACGCCTTAGCGAGTACATAGGTGCGATTGCCGAGTCAAGGACCTATGGGAAGAGAGGGGGAAGGGGGGGGGAACTGTCCTGTTTCAAATAGTGGCATTTCATCGTACTCGAAATGATCCTACCGCAGTACAGTATGTGGGTCGTCCCATCACGGAAAAGATGTGTTAAGCGGGGTAGCCTGGTGCATCATGAGTGTCATGCTTCACCAGCTGGACGCTATCTCCGCGTTCCTCCAAGTCATGGTCGTACAAATGGCGATCATCACGATAATCGCTCGTACCAGCACCAATCATGACGCCCATGACCAAATACACTCACTGCCACAATCTCCATCACGTACTCCAGCACCGTTCGTACCGCGATCGAGCCCGAGATCGGGTCGGAGGAAAACGCCTTGATCGCCACGTACACCACACGCACCGCCATGAAGGGCAAGGCAGCTGCAATGAACCAGAGCAGCATCGTACGCTCCTTCTGGCGGGGTGCCGTCATGGACTGTTGCTGTTCACGAGAAGGTCCATGACGAGTTGCCACGCTGTCAGCGCAATGAGCAAGCCCGTCACCACGGCCAAGACCACATCCCCCGCGCGGGCGGTGACGGGCAAGTGGGTAAGGGGAAGGACATGCTGGTGAACCCGACAATGAGCAGGATCAGGCCAAGTACGTTGAGAGCATGGAGGATCTTGACGAGCAAGAGGTGGAAGTGACCAGTGAACAAGCTAATCAGAATTCCTCCCGCCAGTTCTTTGATAAGGCCCTTTCCTGAGAACAGGCCGCGTCTGGCTCGGTCGCGCGCAAGTAAAAGATCAAAGTCGGAAGGATAATCCAAGTGTACCCAAGGTTTGCAGAACCGAACCCGCAATGATGATCCCACTGTTGTGGTAGTGGTTTCCATGAGCCACAATCATCAAAATGTTTCCGACCAGTCGACCTAATGGTGAGAAAGAAAGTAGACCAGTAGGTCGTCAGAATTGGTACGAAGCACGGATGGGGGCAGAGGGGGTGACGTACAAGCCGCAAAGACAAGCAGGAAAATGAACCCGACCTTGCGGTAAATGCCATGTCTGAACACGTTGAACAAAGCGCCCAAGAAGACCAAGGCGTAAACGGCAATGAAGACCTCGTTGACCACCAGACTGGCGTGGCTGGGCGTGGCTGCGGCGGTGGGGGGGGACTGGTAGCCATAGTGAGTGGATGGGGGAGGAGTTAGATGATGGGGGTGGAAGTACACTTGCTCGGAGCAGTGTTCCTATATATACGCTAGCCGCTGGGCGGTGCCACCACCACCACCACCGTCGGCCTCCGGTGGGAGACTGGCGGTGGCACTGGCGTAACGTAGGAGCGTAGAGAAGGAAGCCAGAGAACGCGTGGGTTAGCTCCTCACTGTATGGTTTCCCTCTCTGCCTGCCGTCGCCTCGGTTCGATGAAGAAACGAGAAGGCCTGGCCCACAGCCGTTAGGCGTTATTGCTGCTGTCGAAACGACATTGGCTGGTGCGCGCTGCGAGGAGACTGCGAGGCAACCACAATTGCCAGTTCTCTTGCGCGCACCGGCCGAAAACAATCACGTGACCACCATTCTCGGCACTTTGGCCAGCCGTGTTGCTTAGGAGGAAGACGCGGATTTTCGGCAGGCACCATATTGCTGCCCGCGTCGTGCAACGTAGAGACATAGCTTGCCCCCAGGCGGCCGCAGCATGCGCAGCGGGCACAGCCCATGCGTGCGCGCGCGCCTCGCCTTCATGTCCTTCTCTCGCGTGTCGTGTGACCACCACCGCCATCCTCTTATCTCTCCGCGCGCGATACTTCCATACCGCTCATTATATCTCGTGTCTGGTCTGATTAGTACTTTTAACAACACCAGCCGATTGTGTTTTGCTGGTGTTAAGCCCACGGCGCAACATTAACACGTTGGGCACCGCCACACCGTACCATCTAAAATCAAAGGGAGACATCCCTTCTGCACTTGACCAGCAACGCAGGCAAGTACTATATATTACCACTCATCCCCGTATAGCAGAGGTGCCAGTGGGCGCGAACGGAAGGCGATGGAGAGCAGCAACATTGTGTCCTTCAGGTCGGACCCGTTCTTGCCCTCGTTATTGACGGGAGAAGGCCAAGGTTGTACTGTTATATTTATCCACCACCACTGGCTCGTTTGTGTTGGCCAACGTGCCTCCAGTCCCTCTTCCTCTTCAGCAGGCCCCTATTCTAGAAACAGTTCCGTTGTTTTTCTCGCTTCTGTTTTGCTTGTTGTTGTTGTCCACAGTCTAGCCCTGGTGGACTGGCTCTTGATCTTCCTCTGTAAGCGTTGTTGGTTGGATTAGACCGCCATCATCACCACCACCACCACTAGTGCGATTGCACCACACGGGCGGTCATGAAAAATTGATATTTTGCTTAGGCCGACCACATCCCCCCGAAATGAGTGAATCCTTTAGACGTTTAGATACTTTGGCCACATGAGGTTAAGCGCTTTGGCCACATGCGCTCAAGGGTTTTGACCACATGCGCTCAAGGGCTTTGACCACATGCGCTCAATCGCTTTTTGGCCATATGCGCTCAAGCGCTTAGCCCAAATGCGCCCAAACGCTTATAGCTGTTGATTGGATGCGTGCCTGTACACGCTCTCTAACCGGTTGGCTGGATGGGGC
The DNA here is from genome assembly GCA_003971905.1 of Moniliella sp. 'wahieum'. Taxonomy (NCBI): domain Eukaryota; kingdom Fungi; phylum Basidiomycota; class Moniliellomycetes; order Moniliellales; family Moniliellaceae; genus Moniliella; species Moniliella sp. 'wahieum'. Next base: position 126,700 of record RSEE01000089.1, on the reverse strand, counting down.
TGGCATCGATCCAGAAAGGAGACTCCAGGTCTCATTGTCATGTTACTCCCTGCCAGTTCTCTGCAGACTTTGATCCACACTACAAACGCTCTGGGTGTGATCAGGAGACGGCAGCTCTGTTAAGTTTGGTAGCTTGATGTCACAGTGGCCTATAGGATGGAGGGCCACACAGCGCATCGAGAGAGACGCCATGCTAAACCCACTCGGTGGGGGTTTGAATGTTGACGCGGCGTCAGCGTAGAGATTGTGTTGTGGATTTGACGGTGGGGGGTTGGCGTTGCTGCGCGCGCCGTGAATGCAGACCACTCTATTCGGCGCGCGGTCTCCAAGCTATCGAGCGAATGGACGGTAGCCATGAACAGACGAGGGTACCACGGGTAGTAGAGTGAAGAGCGTGCGGGTGGTAAGGAGACAAGAAGCTAGTACTGGAACAGAGAGAAAAGGAAAGGAAGGAATGAGGAGGCAGTGCGCGCCTGCGAGCACAAAACGTGGTGCTGAGGGCCCCTATGCTCTGTTGGTGAGAGGCTAGTATGCCGCCAACCTTGGCAATCTCTTCCCCCCACCGGCCACCCCCCAAGACATAATATGCCTACGTAACATAATACAGACGGACGCGCCGTATTACATTACCCCAGGGGTCCTCTTGTGATATACTAAAGGCAAACCGGACCACTACCGTACTAACGCACAGATCCGACCCTTGGCGCTCGCCCCGCATGCTTGACCCTCGGGAAAATACCACTCAGGAACCAACGATGAGACCCTAATCAACTAGTTGCGGTAAAACCTACGAAAATGATTGCCCACACCCATTTGCTAAAACACATCCCGCCCCGACCTCAGGAATTGGGGTGACGCGCTGTGCGCTGAGGCCTGAGGCGCGCTGAGGCTCACCGGCGCTCAGCGCTCAGCGTTCAGCTGAACCCTCGCGTCATACGTCACACCTCACGTCTCCCTTTTTAACGCTTGAAGCTTGCGTGGCCGTCAACTCGGCATCCTTGTCGCTGGGCCCATTGCCACCTCTTCCGAGTCCCCCTCACTGCCGCGGTGCCCCTATGCATATCCAAATGTCCAACGTTCACATGTTCACACGTCCCCGTTCAATGCCTCTCGCCTCTCCTGCCCCCTTTTTTTGCGCTGCTGCAGATCTACCCACTCGCCCATCTCCGCTCGCACTTGGGCGCTCCTCGTCTCCGGCGGCCGAACTGCAGAGTGTGGACCCCTTTGTCAGCTGAGGAGAAGACCTCCGTCTCTCCCACATCGCTTCCAAACTCTACATGAGATGCATGGTACATGAAGGTGCGTTATGGCTGGTGCCCCCCCTCGGGCTTATTACAGGCCTCTGTATACACAGACTGTCTGCAACAGAGGTTTATTGGGCGTGCAGTTGTACTGTAGCGACGCAAGTACGCCAGAATGCAGCGAGACAACGGGCTTTACGATGCAGATAACATAAAGCAGAGAGGAGTTTCAAGTATACTGAAGAAGCGGGTGCGAGATACAAGTGGTGGTGTTGATAGGCAAATACGGCAGGCGTTGCTATGCTTATACTACGAGGAAACGAACCCCTTCTGAGTAGGTACGCTATTAATATTAACTGAAGAACTGACCGGCTGACCAACCATGTGGCACAAGTACCCCCCCGTTGGTCATGGGTGTGCGGGCCACCTCTTTGAAACAGGTCGTCCTCCATTGATACATTGCGCACGTTCCTCCTCCGTTTTACTTGTAGTGACGTTCGCTATCACTACGTTGGGAGGCAGTCCTATGCCATTGATTAGCTGAGAGCTTCTTGCGGAATCATGTATTGATCATCGATCACACTGTTAGAGAGAGGGCAACAATCAAGCAGATCAACATTCGACAACGCATCAATCATTCAGAATGCGGGGAATTTCGGTTGTGAGGCAATTGGGTCGGCGTTGAGTACTTTGAACGTGCTTCCGAACGGTTGATGAATTTGGTGCGCTGAGATGTGCTCTAGACCCAGGCCCCAAGCGTACGGTCGCCTCAACCCCACATCTCGCCTGTGGACAGCGTCTAATATTGATTGTGCCTTCTGGACGGTTGCTCTCTCTATCGCAGAACCGAGAAGGAGACACATGCTCGGATCTATATACTATGCCTTTCTTGAGGCATTAATTGATGGGCCCAAAAGCGGAGACTCCGCGTATGTGTGTTTGGGATTGCCGGGGAGAGTACTAGTAAGGGCGTGTGGCAAGAGACTGTGGCAACCAGAGAATGTGGCAAAGCGAGAGAAAGTGGCAACAAGAGAGATGAAAAAGGAGGTGTTGCAGCGTGGGGAGAAAGTGCACCAGTTTATAAGGACGAGACGGCGACAGTGTGTTATCTGTACTAGTCACTGAAAATTCGATCTATACCACACCAAGAGATCTCCTGCCGAATGCCCCACATACCACAAAGTTCATCACATGATGCATGATGTATGGTGTGTATCATATGTGATGCATGACATGTCACAGGTGCACATACGTACCAGAACACACATATTTCTTTCCTTGAAGCTTGAAGCTTTTTAGAGCTTCAGAGCTTCAGCCCCCGAGCTTGTTGCGTTGGAGTACAGCGAGCAATAGGAGAGGGTGGTATGTATCTACCACCGAACTATGCATAGCGGAGCCAAAGGAGAAGAGGGCGACTGTAGTGATGGGCAGAAGAAGTTTTGGATGCAAGCCCCCTCTCGAGCCTCGAGAGAGATGGAAAAGCTTGTATTGCTTCCTCTCTCTCTCCCCACGCGCCGTTTTTTTTTTCTTCGAGCTACGAGGCGTTTGTGGTCCCTGCCGACCCTCTGTCGAAAGCCAGATGGTGAGCCACGCCACGGGTGGGCGCTGGGCTAATACGCATGCTGGCTTTGCAATGATGCTGAGAAACACATATATGTAAGAGTGAGGCCCGAGGGCTGTCAATGTGTCACCCTGCCATCACCACCATGTCTACGTACGCCCGTCCTCTCCCACTTGTTGGCCCCTGGATGTCGTCGGGAGTGCGCGCCAAAGGAGAGGTGGGTTTGGGGGTTGGCGAGGCTCGGTGCCACTGTGATCGGCTGCGTCCCGCGTTCATACTACGCCACACGCCAATGTGGGCAACCTCAACCTTTTGACCTACACCCAGCACTACCTGCTACCGGCTGCTGGCTATACCTCGCTACCCAGAGCTGCCCAGAGCCGCGGCCTGCCACCACCGGCTAGCAGTGTGATCCGATCGATGTTCGCTTATTGCTCTTTTAGGACGTTGGTGGTTGGCGTGCGTCTACAGCAGCCTCTCCGCCGCGGAGATAAGACTGCTCTTCAAGCTTCAAGCGACGCGTAGGTTGCAGAGCGTCGGTGGCAGGGCGTTGATCATAGGCGTCGGTCGTAGGCAGCATCGCACTCGCACCAGGCGCTGCGTAGCCACGCCCACGCTCTCTGTGCAAACGAAGGGTCAGGCCCAGGCAGGAACAGCGTCTGAACATTCCCGGCGCCGTGCCGTGCTCGAAGAGTGCGCACACATACTCGACATGGGATGTATCCTCGCCGTCCCACACCCGCTGGCGCTGCGTGCACTCGCCGCTTGCTGCTCGCTCGCATTGCCACCCACGCCTGTGTCTCTCTGTGTCTTTTTTTAGCCCACGCCTCTTCCCACACTGCAGCCGCCCCCCCTCTCACCCTCACTCTCACCCACACCGAGCGGCATTCTCGGTGGATCGCGAAACAAGGCACACTCCGAGTATTCCCGCTCGGCGCACACGTGTAGATTGATTCCTCTACCGCGGGCCTCGCCGCACCCTGTCGCTTGCCCGCCTCCACCTCCCCTTCCATCCCGCGCTCATCCGCCTCCGCCTCCTGCTGCTGGCATACATCCAACCTGCCACCGACAGCCGCATTCACCTCTATTGTCCCGTCGTTGTTTCCCGGCCACTCTCCTCTGCACCGTTTGCCGGCTATGCCCTCGTCCGCCGCCGCTTCTTCGCCCTTCTTGCCCCCGCCTCCGGCCACAACCGCCACCACCCTTTCCACCGCCCCTGCCGAGCCCTCCTCGCTCCTCGGCGACCAGGGCATAATCGACTACCCCTCCCTGTGGCCCAACGTCCTCTCTGCTGCCCCCGCCTTCTCCCCCCCGCAGGAGATGAACGCCTCCTCCCACCCTGCCCCGCTCCACCTCGATTCCACCCACCCCGGCCCGTTCGCCTTTGACGCCACGCTCGACCCGAGCTTCCTTTCTACCGCCCTCAGGCGGATGGATGCGCGTCCTGCCCCACTGCCACTTTATCGGGTCACATTTGATTCTTAGCTCGCTCTATTCTCTTCCAAACGGGACGGGACTGACCTGCTCTGCGCTTTCCCCTTACCCGATCCAACCTCTTCCCGTCTTTTCCTCTTCCCGTTTCGACTGCCCCATTGCAGCCCGCCCCAGTCGGATCCAGGCCCAGGCGAAGCACAGGAAGGTCCTCCCACTCTGGGCTTTTCCAGCTTAATTCGCACGCCCAGCAGTGGATCCAAGTGGTTTGAGGATACGATCACTGCCAACACCCACGTTGATGTTGATATGGACGTGACTGGGGACCGGACGGGGAAAGGGAAACGGAAACGGAAACAGATCCGGACACGGAAGATGATGGGGATGGGATGAGGATCGGAATTGTGCGGTACCAAGTGGGCTCGTCATCCCTGCGGGCATGGCGGAGATGGATGAAATGAGCGAAACCAATAAGATGGTGACCAAGGTGCTTCCCATTCCCGTCCAAATGCGTGACCCGCTCGCGCTGGGCCCAACATTGCCTGCGGGGAAGCACCCTTCTACCGCGCCGATGCTCGACGAGGCAGCCAAAGCGATGCGCGACGTGTACTGCATCATGTTGTCCCAAAAGGACAAGACCAAAGCCAAGACCAAGGACATGGCCATGGCCAATCCTCCCGATCCACCCTCTTTCTTACCGCCGCACTCTTCCGACCCTCTCCCGCCGCTCAACCCAACGACTACGCCGACGCCCCATGCGAGCCGTCGTACTGATCAGGACGGAACCTGGCCCGCGTGTCCGCCATCGCACGAGTACCCACCCGGCCCGGCCCATGCATCCAGTTCGAGCAGCAGCAAGACCCCCCCGTCTCTGGGCGACCATCTTCCCACGCCTACGGGAAGAGCAACCGGAAGAGGTAGGCAAGCCTCCGTCTGTGGGCGCATCGCGCCGACGCCGACGTTCCCGGGCCAAGTCCAGTCCGGCAGCAGTGGTTGGTACAGGTGTTGGTCAGGAGGGCAAACGGCCATGGGAATGTTCGACGTGTGGAAGGGCGTTGAGCGGAAATCTAACCTACGTCAACACTTGGATGTGCACAAACGTCGACGACCGTTCAAGTGTCCTCTGTGCCACGATCGCTTTAGTCGCAAACACGATTGTCACCGACATCTCAAGTGCCACTTGGCGCGGGAAAGTTTAACGGACGAACAGAGGGATTTGATTGCCCAGACGTTGCCCAGTTTGTCTTTTGAGCCCACCATTCAAATGGTCACGCCGCTTGCTGCTCAAGACCCCTCTGGGGGCAATGTGTCCCACAGTCCCCAGGGGCGGGTGCAGCTCTGTATGATATATGACCTTTTGCATGTGTGGGCGCCTCATTGTAGCCTCACAACCCACCACTCCTTTTTTTCTTTTGTTCCCTTTTTTTCCTTGGTTTCTTCCGTTAGCCTCGTTCAACGTTCCTCATCCTCCTCCACGCATCCCCCCCTTGTCCAACTCATCCGATCCCTCCTTGTACATTCTTCCTGACCCCCCCCACATCTGGCTCCCACACACGAGATGTCTTCGTGATGCATGATGAGAGAAGAGATGAATCAGGCTGGGGGCACATGCCACATCCGTCCGCGTTTGATGTATTATTGTTCCAATTCTCATAATCCCCCACTCTCTTCCCATTATATACGAACGTCTCGGTTCATCAGATATACGAAGAACGTTCTCATCCCCCTCCCCATCACTTGCCATTCCCTGTTGATTGACGCACTTCCTTCTTCGTCTTGATCCTCTATAACCCAGCCTTCAAGCTCTTCAACCTCCAACGCCCAACGTCCATCAACGTTCAACGTTCAAGTTCAACGCTTCCCTTGTTACGCTCTTGGACCCTTTCCTCGTATAATTGGACCTACCGAATCGGCAAGGCACTAGGCACTGGCCACTAGTCACTGTGACTAGGGTCGCATTCGACAGGCCATCTGAGATCTGACGTGGCACGTGACGTGACGCATATGTGACACAGACATCACGCGTGGCTTGCGACAAGGCAAGTACTGGGCACCATTTGCTTGCCGCCTCTGGCCGAGCCAGACAGGGCGATGCAGTCGAGCCAGGAAAGGAGGAAGCGCACACCACAGCCAGCGCGAAAGTGTCGTGGCCGGCCAGCAAGCGACCAGCAGCACCTGCCAGGGGGGGGTGGACGGGTGGAGGGGGTGCGTATGCATGCTGGCCGTTGGAAGACGTCCGTTTTGGACGTTGGCCGTTAGCCGCTGGCGAGGCACGCAGCTTGCTTGCTGAGAAGATAGGTTGCAAGGGGGGCTGGGCTGTGCGCCGCGCAGCTAGGCCAAAGAGGCGGCGCGGCGTATGAACATGATGCGCGAGAGGGCATGAGTGCATGAGCGCTGAGCCGCTGAGCGCACGACGAAGCACTATCTGCGCCTTTACCCCACCTTCCCCCTTGTGCGCTTCTGCTGTGCAGTGGGGCAAGCATCAGGGTAGGGACAAGCAGGGAGGCAACAGGTGGGAAGATCAGCACGCTAACGACTCGAGGAGGACGTGGGGCGGTCAATCAATCATCGATCCCAACGACCTGATCGACCTGATCGACACACCCTAGTGCCCGCATGGGGCCCACGTGATCGACGGCCTGGCTGCGTTGCGTAGGAAACCGACGTACGTGAGATCGAGATGATCGATGATCAATATTCAATCAGGTTGATCAGGCCGATAAAGATGTGGCGCGGCCACACTTATCGTCTTTTCTAGAGCATCCATCCCCCACTGCATTTTGGTCAGAGCCTCCGAATGGCCGTGGTAGAAGCCATAGCCGAAGAGAGCGACCCACAGCGTCTTCCCGGCGTGGCTGTGGCTCTCCTCGGCAAAGTGCGCGGCCTGGAGTTGGGGCCACGTTGCTTTGCTTGCCAATCCCACCCAACAGAGCGGCCACTGAACAAGGCTCTGCTACGTATACAGTGCACAACAGAGCGTCGCGTTGTTTGTCATCACTTCCTCCCCTTTGCCCTTGCAGAGTCCCTCTCCTACACCACCTGCATCCGCACTGTCCTCACCGCCCTCCTCTCCACGTTCTTTCTCTCACCAACACCTTCCCCCCCCTACCCACGATCCTTACATGGTCCTCATCCGCTTTGGGAAGGCCCCCATGCGTACACTCATTTGGGGCGGTGCCTTTGCCCTGCTCCACCTGCCGACGGTAGTGGCCAACGGAGCGTTTGACAGCTCCTACACATCTACGCCTCTGGCCGCCTCGCGTGCACAACGAATCCAACAAGCCTTCTCTGCCAACCTGGATGCCTACCTCCACTACGCCTGGCCAGGGGACGAGCTGGACGCACTAACGTCGAATGGCAGTAGCCTTTCTGCCGACCTGTATGGCGATTGGGGCGCCTCAGCCGTCGATGCGATTTCCACTGCGCTCGTTATGGGCCAGACGGAGCAGGCGAACAAATTGATCAACTTGGCTCTGAACATTGACTTTGGTACGACACGTCAGACCAAGATCTCCTTGTTCGAGACCAACATTCGGTATGTTGCTGGCTTGGTGAGTGCCTACGAGTTGGACGGGGCCAAGCGATTTGGTCTGATTGAGCAGGCGGCCCGCGTGGCAGATAAGTTGGGGTGGTTGGTACGTGGCACATCCCTTGTTCTTGGCTTGGTGGATGCTCTCATTTTATGTCAGCGTGTAGCGGTCGAACCCGACTAAAAGCACTAAGCACTACCAAGGCATTTCTTTGGCACTCACGCATGCATGGTATCTAGGGTCGAAGGACAGGACATTCCGTGGAACTCATTGTTGAACTGGAACACGACTGTGACGGTGGACAAATCGGATGGCCAAGGGATTGCGCAGGCCGGTACGATCGTGTTGGAATGGACCAAGTTGAGCCAACACACGCGCAATGGGACGTACGAAGCGTATGCGAAAAAGGCCATGCAGGCCATCATCACCAGTCGGCAAACCATGAACCCCCGACCCAAAGGCTTCTTTGGCCAAGGCATCGATCCTGCCAGTAATACCGCCACTGACAGTTACATGACCTGGGGCGGGGGGTCCGACTCGTTTTTTGAGTACTTGCTCAAGACGGCGTACTGTTGGGGCAACTCGTCGGGAACCTACATAGATACTTGGATCGATACGGTGAAAAGTACAGTGGGCGTGCTGGCTACTGTACCGCAGCACCACCCCGACCTCCTTTTCCTCGCTGACTATGACCCGAGCCAAGGCGGATTGATCTCGCTAGGCTCGCACCTCGAATGCTTCGTGGGTGGCAACTTGATTTTGGGCGGCAAGATCCTAGGCAGCCAGTCCCTGCTTGCATTCGGATTGGAGGTGACGGAATCGTGTGCGCAAACCTATGCCCGGACGCCAACGGGGCTGGGACCAGAAGTGTTCACTTACCGCTTTGCCAATGGCTCCTACCACGTCCCTTCCACTCCGCTCAACCAAACGGAATTTGACCAGTGGGGGTTCTCAATTTCGATGGCGGACTATGTGCTGCGTCCGGAGGTACTCGAATCGGTGTTTTATGCTTGGCGCGCGACGCTGGATCCTAAATGGCAAGAGATTGCCTGGGCGGCATTTGAAGCGCTGGAAAGCGCGTGCAAGCCTAAAGGGCCTCAAGGACGGTCTGGTCGGGATCAACGACGTTCGCTCTCCCGCCGCGGGCCAGGTGAACGAAGAACAAAGTTTTGCCTACGCCGAACTGTACAAGTACCTCTACCTTACGTTTTCCGACGCCAGTACAGCCGACTTGAACCAGGTCGTGTTCAACACCGAGGGCCACCCGTTCCAACTGCAACAGAAAGGGTTTGCGCCCCGATCTATCCCCTTGCCGCACGTCGCAAGTCAGGCGAAAGCCCTGCCGGCCAATCGGAACGCAAGCCACAGCAGTAGTTCGCCTTCGCGCGCCCTTGGTCCCTATATCTCCGCCTTGCCCAAGGCCTTACAGGCACAAAGCTACCCTTTGGCCTTCAACAAGCACAAGGCGAACACCAACACTGTACCGCGCCAGCACGGTCGCAACCGACGGGGACGCGGCACGGTGTTCCATTACGTGTTTGCAGATCCGATCCGACAGCAATAACTACTACCGTTATAGTGATGCGCGTTGGTATGGATCACCTTTACCGTCCCTTGACCCCCCCCTCTCTCTTCAGAACCGATCCTACCCCTTGACTCGCTTCTTGTCGTGACCCCTATTCCGTCGCACTGGTATTGGTCCCCTCTCGTTATAGTACCCACGCCCCCCTCTCCACATCGGGACTCCCATTCGTTTTTCTTCACCCGACCCGATCCGAGCCTGTTATTCATCCTGGTCTAACCGCAGACGATCATAGTGACGAGAGATATAGCTGGCCGTATGTCGGGAAAGGCTCGACCCTGGGCAGGAGGCGTAGACTGCGTGGGGTTGGACCTGGTTTGGCCTCGGCGGGGATCGTCGCGAGGTAGAGGAGGAGGTAGTAGGGCCCTTTCTATGTGTCTAGCGTCTGGTATGCGATGCGCGTGCACACTTGGTAATTGGCCTCGCGGCTGGCGCTGGGGACGAGTACCAACAACCTTATACACCAGCGCGGCATACCCGTCCAACCAACTCTAGCGCCACACAAGAGCATTATAATGTTGCTGGAGGTGTGTTCGGCCTTAGGGTCACCGGTCATGCATCATACATCATGATGCATGATGATCCACCCGACGAGCCGATAAAAGGCCAGTCCTGGCTTGCGGTGGCCACGGGCGTACGCGGGTGTACCGTGTACGCGGGGGCGTATCGGTATCCCGCGGGATACACCAACGAGAAATCAGATTCACGCTCACGTTCACTCGGCCGAGAATCGATACCGCGGGAAACCGAGCAGGCGGACCAACAGCGAACGACCCCTCGGTCATCGACATGGACGCGTTGCGCGCTGCGTTGCGCGGCGGGCGGCGAACGGTTGTCAAGTTGGCGCGTGATTAATGATTCCGCGCAGTTACGGTCTGGGTTGCAGTCTGGCCAGTGTGGTTCGCTGGAAAGATCCAATCGATCACCGATCAGACCTCCGGCCGCCTCAGGAAAAGTGGATCTGGATCTGTGCGGGGAAGGACTGGGGCTGCGCGGCGGAAGTTTCTTCAAGCTGCCAGCTAGCCTTTCTGAATCGATGTCCATGTCAATGTCAGGCCCAGGCCTCAGGAACGCGGGCGGAAGGCTTCAGATCTTCAGACCGATCCTCGAGTCCTCGAATCTTCGACTCACTAGCTCACTAGTCACTAGTCACTAGCTAGTCACTGGTCACTATCACTACCACTAGTTATTAACGTTTACGCGCATTGACCAAGACGCAAGACTGGACAGGGGGGCGGCAGGGGTTGTTAGTATTCTAGGCTTCTATGCCGCGGCACGGGGGGGAGCGCGGAGCACGCTCTGCAAGCTGCAGCTGCCAAGGTGCACGGCTTGGCGTATGAAATTGTAAACAAGCGCACGCCCCGCCCAGTGCCAGAGTGCGGTGGATTGCCAGCTGAATTTCCGTCATTGTCACCGCGTCATCGTCACGCATGCATGCTAGTCCCAGCAGGCCACACTGATGCTGCCGCAGGCCACAGAGCTAGCTGGGTCTGGCTGTCTCTTGCGGCCCTGCTCCGCGGGCGTGCGACGGCACCCAGTACCCCCTGTTTGTCTGCAGGGAGAAGCGCGCAAGTGGCAAGAAGCAAGCTGCAAGGCACCATGGCAGCTTGCAGCTGCACATGCATGACATGTGACATGGACATGCGACATGCGACATGCATGCGACATGCGACATGCGACTGTCCCGAGCACCGCCCCTTGCACGTGCAGACAGGGCCTGTGCATGCTTGCATCATGCATGCTGCATGTATGGGTGTTCTGGCGCGTGGGGGCAGTGTGTGCTTGCCACACCGAGTGTGGCATCTTGCGCGTACGTTTAGAATCGGAGCTACGCAACCGATCTCCATGGAGGTTGGACGTTGGAGCGCCCAGGTGTGGCCCGTGGCATCGGCCGCATTCGGCCAGTGCTGGTGGTGCCTACGTGTGTGTCGGATGCATGATGCACTGGCATGATCCATGATCGATCCCAGCCCCAGACCGCCCCCGGGCCACCCACGCCTGTCCTTCTGCCCCCGCAGCAGGCTAGTGTGCCCACGGCCCTCCCAATTATCGCCGATCCACGGGCTACCACAGGCAAGTGCAACCGAACGCCAAGCGGGCCTGGCGCCCCCCTCCCTCCCCCCCCACCACCTGCTGCGACACCAGGCTCCCCCTCCATCCCTTGCCCACGATGCTCGACGCTCTCCGCACGCGCCTGCGCTCGCACCACACCCACTCTCCCTCCCATTCCCACGCGCCCGACGGCTCAGACCCGGCCAACCCCTCCCCCAGTGCCAGCCCGCGGCCTAGCCGGGACGCTTCGCCGGCTGCCCCCCGCAAGAGCGTGCAGCAGTCGCGCGCTTCGACCTCGTCCCCCCGCGCCTCCATGTCCGCCATCCGACCCTCGCTCGATGGGTCCCCGCCAGCCTCGCCGCGGCACTCGTTCAACGGGGGCCGTCTGTCGCACAACTTGGGCTCCATCCGGCACAAGCTCTCGTCCCATCTGCACCCAGGTGGCTTGGGCCACCACCAACGGCCATTCCAGCCTGAGCAGTGGCGCCGACCATGAACTGCTTCCGCTACGACGGACGCGGATCCTCCCGCGTCCAGCACGGGTGCCGGGGATGCCGATGTGACCCCGCCGCGTCTTCCGATACCATTCCGGCGCAGTTTCGCGACTTGTTCTCCAATGACGGTCGACATGAGCCTGGCTCAGGCAATATTGCTACCTACCCTCTCTTGCCCACCTTGTTGCCCTTGTACGGCACAGCTACCAACACTGCCTGGACCGAACCGATGTACACCATCTTTGAGCTGCCTCTGCCCGCTGAGCGGCGACACGGTACGTACCTTTTGTTGGGGTTCGATTTTTTGTTTTTCTGTTTTGGGTTCTGGGTTTTGGTTTGGTTGTTTCTGGGGCACTGCAAACCCACTGGGACAGGCAAGTTGCTGACCTCCTGTTTTGCCTACGATAGACCCGATCGAGAAGTTTGCCTATGTGGGCTACCTACTCAATTCGCCCGACGGCAAGCAGACGTACGTATGCGATCGCTTGGGGCAACCCGTTGTGCCACCCGGACAACTACGCGTACGTTGCCCAGCGCTGGGTGCAGCAAATCGAGTCGGAGGGCAAAAAGCCGCTGTGGTCGTGTTGCTCAGAAGACTTTATGGACGTGTTGACCCGTTCGTTCCCTGATCGGATCGGATCCGAGCCGCTCGGAGGCAATGCCACGACGCTCACCCCGGGCGCGAAGCTGGACTGGTCGTCGTTGACGTGCATTCATGAGGACGCGGTGGACCCACGCCAGTTCCACGTGGAGCAAGCGGAAAGTTTGTGCGGACCAAGTTGCGCAAGGCGCATCGGAAGGGGTTGCGGATCGTTGAGGCCCACGGTCGGTTCCCCGACCCGATCCTCGATGGCTCCTCGGCCCTGACGCGCGACCACGTCGAAGAGGGCATTTTGACGTGGAAGGAGTCCAAGGCGGCCAAGGGCTCCCAGATCCATGCGTCCGATACTGAACCGTGGCGCGACCTGACCAACCGTAAGTACTTTTACGCTGTCGCTCCTCGTATCCCACCTCATGACGATGAGGACGAGTCGGAGCACCCGAGCAAAACGGCCGTGAGCAACGTCACGCTTCCCGCTACTTCCAACAGCCGTGTCACCAGCCAGTCCAACTTGAGTGTGCCCAACGTGCTCCTGGACTACCACGAGGACGAGAAGGTGGTGGGAATGTGTGTGCTGGCTCCGATTGCCGAGGGCAAGTACGTGGTCAAGTGGTTGCTGGAGTTTGATCAGGACGTCAAGGGCACGTCAGAGTGCTTGATTGTGCATGTGATTGAACGGTTGCGCGATGCTGGTTCACCCGACTGGCCTACCCCGTCCAAGAAGAAGCAGGAGGAAGATAAGCCGCTGTCCAACCGGGAAAAGGCGCGTCGTGCACGCAAGGCGCGCCAAGAGGCCGCTCAGGCCCAAGCCCAAGCTCATGCTCAAGCGCAGGGTCAGGCTCAGGAACCGACGCAGGAGAAGCAAGACCCTCCTGCCGCGAGGTGGATGGTGCGCCGGGCAAGATCATTGCGGTGCAAGCGCCGGTTGATAAGCTTGCTGAGGCCCAGCAGGCGCCATCGACGAAAGCCCCTGCGGCCGGTACGGAGACGCCCACGTCGGAGCAGCCTACCCCGAATGGTTCGACGCCGCAAGCGACGGTCTTGGCGGACCAAGAGTCGACGCCGATGCAAGTCCGATCTACTGCCTCGAGCGTCGACACTTCCTCGGCCGCTCTGTTCCCGCTTCAAGGACTGGACAAAGCGTCTGCGACGTGGGACGAAAGTAAGCGTCCGGTCTGTATTTCGCTTTCGTTTGGGATTTCGGGCGGGGAGCTGAAACCTGGTCGGAACCTGCATGTGGGATTACGTTTCACCACGGTCACGGCCGCGTACAATGCACTGAGCAAGACGTTCCATTTGGCGTCCAAGGGTTCGTTCCGGACCAAGTTTGGTGCGTCGCACGAGATTGTGGCGTACATTTGTTTCCCACAGGGATCGTTGGGGTTCAAGATGATTGATGCGATTGTCGGCGCGTTGAAGGAGGACCAAACGCAAGCGACGGACGTTGAGGCTATCTTGGCCAAACCTTCCTCCGACACGCCTTCCCCGGCGTCCCAGTCGCCCCACCCGGCCGCATCCGCCTCCCTTCCGGACGAGACTGCTTGAAGGTTGAAGGTTGAAGTTTGCCATACCACATGCAACATGCTACATGGCGTATGCCCGTTGACTAGCTCGGGTGGCATTGCCATAATACCTCCGTGCCTGTCTCTCGTTGGACCAACTCGGCTCGACTTGGCTCCAATCGAGTCGAATTGAACTTCCTTCTCACCGGCCTCCTTTTTTCGCCTGGCTCGGTTCCCCCTTTTTACCTTGCTTTTTTACCCTTACCCTACCCTTTTACCGCTCCCTTATTATCCCCCCTTCTCCCGCACGTTCCTCGAGGAACATGGGTGTGCCCCGTTTGCTCGGCTGTTCTTTGTGTACGATTGGATCGCTACTCTGCTTTGGTGCTTTGACTTTTATCGATTCTCAGGGGCGCATGGGCCCTGGTGGTATACTCGAATTTCAATTTCTTAGTTGGGGCGTGCGTGTGCGTGCGTGTGAATGTCCTCCGGGAGGTAGGTTGGGTTGCACCTTGTCAGGCGCCCCTACTACCGATCGACTCGCCTCGTCTCTACCCTCTGACCTCTGACCTCTGACCTCAACGTGGCTAACGTGCGATGCACGTGACGCGTGGCGTGCGGGAATCGTCCAGGGGGGGGTGATGCATGATGTACGATGCATGATGAACATTGAATGTAGGGTTCAGACGTTCAGACCGGCGGCAGTAGCGCGTTGTGGGTTAGGCGTTGGGCCATTCTGGCGTTGGACGGCTGTGCGGGTGTGCCTGCAGCTTACACCCGCCCCGATGCAGGTCAAGTGGGGGCAACAGTGGCGTAGTGCAGAGGGAGGCGCCATGGCTAAAGAAAGCGCTGCGCACGGCCACGCCCAGCAGCACCGCTAGGCTCGGTTCAACTGCACCTGCACCTGCAACGTTCAACGTTCAATATTCAATTGCACTGTTCCTCCCGCCCCGTCGTCCCCACGATCTCAGTTCCACGCCCCCTCGCCAATCCCCCGGACTGGCCCAGCCCAGCAGCCGCCCCACCATCGCTTCCCTCTTGCGCCCCGCATCCGCCCTCCACCTGCCCCTCCCTCCCTCCCTCCATCTATCCATCCCTCCCTCCGCCTCGTGTGTCCACGCCCCACTGACCCACCCCCCACGTCCATCCTGTCGCGACCATGGGTGACACCGGCTTGCCTCTCGACCTCCCCGCGCTCGGGCGGCACACAAACGAGGAGAGGGGGTGCGCATCATGGGCCGCAGTGCCTCTACTTCCACGCGGCCACCTCGGAGAAGCAGTGGGCTGTCCACCACGAGTGGAGGCCACTCGCGTACCTCGACGCTCGGATGGAAGAAAGTGATCAACGATCTGGTCAAGCGCTGGTCCGATCCTACCCGCCCACCCTTTCGTGATACAGCGACAACGGCGCCTACTAAACCGTTGCCTGACGGCCAGGGCCTGTCGCAGCGCGCAACGGTCCAGGCTAAACGATTGGCCTCCAACGTGATGACCCAAAAGCTCCATACGGTCGGGGCCGAGTAGTCCTTGCACCTCGGCCATTCGTTCCAGCAGGTGGAAGAGGTGGTGCTAGCCCTGGGTCAGGAGGTGGAACGAACGCAGGACCAAAGTCGAGGGTTGAAGGAAGAGTTGTTCAATAAACTCCTGGTGGCCGTCAGTAGCGCCCTGACCGAGTCCACTAAGGAGGAGGCGCGCAACCAACGCGCCTGGTCGGCCAATACCGAGGAACGCATCCAAGCGTTGGAAAACGATTGGCGTACGCGCATTGAGGAGATGCAAAAGGCACAGGAAACTACCTTGTCGGAAGTGCGGGAACAGGTGATGAATGACGTGTTGGCTCGCACCAAAGACCAAGTCAACTCGACCTTGCTCTCTCGCAGCTCCTTGACCAACGCGATGGAAACGTTGGGGGTGACCGCTGACGTGACCAAGGCAGTACAATCGGAAGCGATGCAATGGGTACAGGAGAGAGTGCCCGGAGAGGTGGACAAGGCTCGCACGCAATTACAAGCGGAACTGTTGGACACCCTCACAAACCAACTGCGCACCGAGTTGACCAAGGAACTGCGACCACAACTCCGCACCGAGGTGGAACAGGAACTACGACCACACCTCCGCACCGAGGTGGAAGAGGAACTACGACCACACCTCCGCACCGAGGTGGAAGAAACTGCGACCACAAATTCGTACCGAGTTGGAAGCTGAATTACGTCCCTGGCTCCACAGTGAAATGGCCAAGGAGCTGCGGCCCCTCTTGCTCGCCGAAGTGGACCAACAGCTCCGGCCGCTGATCGATGAGGGGGCCAAGACAGCGAGCCAAGCGGCGGTCGAGCTGGCTTGGACGTCGCTTCGGGAAGACGTGCGGGCGATGATCCAAACGGAAACGGCTCAGTTGACCATGACTTGGAATCTGATGCCGTCGCTGGCACCGGGAGTCCAACCGATCCAGCAGGCCCCGCCGGGCCGTTGGGACCAACAGGCCATGCCCGGGGCCCAAGGACAGCAGCCACCTCAGGTCCCACAGTTGTACTCTGCCCAACAGGCTCAACTGGTTCTTCCGCCTCATCTCGCCCAACAGCAGGCCCAGTGGACTCAATGGGCCCAGTGGTCTCAGGCCCAGCAGCAGGCTCAGCAGCAGGCTCAACAGCAGGCTCAGCAGCCAAAGCAGACCCAGCAACCAAAGCAGGCTAAACAACCAAAGCAGGCCAAACAGGCCAAGCAGACTCAGCAGGCCCAGCAGCCTAAGCAGGTCCAGCAGCCAAAGCAAGCCCAGCAGCCAAAGCACGCCCAGCAACCCAAGCAAGCCCAGCAGCCAAAGCAAGCGCGGCAGGACAATCACGACTATGTGGTGAAACAGACCGAGCGGGGCCGGCAGGCAAGCCTACAACAGTCACCTCAACAGGATAATGCTCATGGGCAGCAAGCCGTTGAGGCGCGCCACTCGCCGCAGGTACCTAAGTCTGAGCCCACTCAACGGGATCAACAGACCCGAGAGGCGCACCAGGCCAAACGGACCCAAGAGGCAAAGCCGGCACACAAGACCAATGCGATGCACGACGCCAGCAAGGTGGCTCAAGATGCGAAGCAAGCCTCTTCGGCGCAACCGACCAAGCCCGCTCCGCAGGCTCAACCGGTTCGGCAACAACAACAGGGCAAAGATGAAGGCCGTCCGTTCCAGCAGGGTAAGACGGCTACGCGATCACAGGAGCGTCAGTCGTTCTCGAAGCAGGTCGAGCGTCGCGATGTAAATGCTCCCAGAGACTCGGTATGTGAGATGGATCTGGACGACGATCAAAGCGTGGTTCTTGCTTCCCAGCAAAAGCCTGTCAGTCCGACCATGTCCTTTGCTTCACCCCCTCTTTCCGCCCCGCTCCTATCTTCAGGGTCGCCCTCTGCCTCGAACACCCAGTCTGTACTGCCGTCGGCAGGCACGGATGTTGAAGCGCAGGCCGGATCCGCCGGACGGAATCCCCGTTTTCGCTCGCTCGAGCGGCACAGTACGACAGATGCCCGTCATTGGCTTCGTGTGCAGGAGGGCGTGCATGCGTCTCTTTCGGAACCGAGGCGGCTACAAGCCATCTCGGCTGTGTTGCCTTCGGGTCCGCCTGCAAGATGGTACCCCAAGCTGGTGCAAGCCTTTGACCAGGACGATTCGGAGATGACTTGGGCTGAGTTTGTCCAGCTCTTTACCGAACGTTTCTCGGGCGAGACAGGCATCAAGTGGATCTTACCAAATGATGGTAATGCAGAACCGTCGAGGTTGACTGGGGGCTCAACTGCTAGAGCCGTCACCTCGACCCATTCGGCTTCCTCTTCTCGTCGTACTAGTCTGCAAGCAACAGACGTGCCACTTCCCTCGGCTCGTGCACCCGCCCCTGGTCACGGTTCCACGCCCCCTCGCGCAGATAGCTCAGCCGAAGTTTCTTCCCGGCCCAGCGCGACGGCCACGGCACCATCTTCAACCCCTCCCTCGTCCCCGTGTTTTGCAGAAGAAGCAAACCCAATCGGGAGATAGTGCAGTGCCCACGACAACGACATGCGCTTCCTCGGCGACCGCTTTGCCTCGTCCCTCCCGTTGGGGAGTATCCCCATCCCAATCGAGGTCAGCCACTCCACGGCGCCAGCGGGGTCATCCAAGCCTCCTCCCAACGCCCTTGGTTCAACTACCTCGGACCCTCGTCGTGCACCCCCGCAGTTGGCTGGGTCTCCGGGCCTTGGGCGCACGTCGCCCGTACGGACGGACCCTGGCGGCAGTACGTCCCACGTGGCTGCCCGGGCACGGAGTTCGGTACCGCCCAGTGGACGGGGGGACACGAGCGACGCGTCTGAGCGGGAAAGTTTGCCCTCCATGCCTTCGCCACGTCGAGCTCGTCGTCCCGGTCGGAAAGCCACGCGTTGGCCTCGGTCTCGCCCACCTCGCCCCCGCGCTCGGCCGGGTGGGACCGAAGTGCAAGACGTTCGGGCGCGGCTGCCGTCCCTTCCAAACGTAAAGGGTCCACCAGCTTTGGGGAAAAGGAAGAAGCGGATGTAAAACGGGAACCGGAAACTTCCAGTCGTGATACCCGCTCTTCTTCCCCGACCCATCTTGCTCGTCCCCGCCGCTCCCCCAGCCAAGGCCAGAGCCAGAGCCAGAGCCAGAGCCGCAGGAATAGCCACGGCCACACTTCCCACCCGATCTGCAACGACTGTTCCGGTCCGCATTTCCGTGGGGACCTTTCCTGTCCAATCGCAGGCTGAACCATTACCAGCAACGCGTGCGCAGGCTCACAAGGCCAGTTGGGACGAACCCCTGGTGGCTTGATGCTCAAAGGTCGGGCTGACGAGGAAGGCGACCATAAACGGCGCCGGATGGAGTAAGAGTACTGTTACTCTGCAGTCTCCCTGTCTCTGTCCGTGTCATGTCCGTCTACAGTCACAGCTTCCTTGCTCCTCTACAAGTGGCTCTGGTCCAGGTTCCTGTCCTGCACTGGACCTTGCCCTTGTCATCATGAGTCGGGAGCCCAGTGGTTCGGGATACAGTTGGGGTATGGTCAGGGTCGTGCCTTGTGACCTGATCAACCTACTCCAACTCTTTTTTCTGTCTCACTTTTCCTTACGGCCGGGCAGGGCGGTCGGTTGGCCGTAGGTCTTCCGTTCCGTGGACCGGACTTGCTCTCTCCCATGCGCATCGCTGTCGAGTACATCTGCATCTGCATATCTGGGTATGTGTGTTGCGTGTTGCGTGGTGTGTGAGTCGGGGGGCGCCGGCGGGGGGGGGGGGAGGAGGAGGAGTTGGTACTGCATCTCGCACCCATGTGGTCCACTGATGCCGCAGTACCGGCCCACAACCCCTCCCTTCCTTTGCGCGTTCATCTGGACCTGTGCTGTATTTGGGCAGGCGACGTGCTCCCCCCACCACCTTCCCCTACTTATGCACTCGGTCTTTACCTTCTGCGCCCACGTGTGGGCGTGTGACCCCGAGGAGAGGGTACCGGGTACCGGGGTACGGGGTACGGGGAACGGTCGGTGGCGGTGGCGGTGGCCGTGGTCAGTTGGGTTGGGTGGTTGAGTTGCGTTGCGTTTTTCGTTATGATGCGCTGCGTTTTACGTGGGCCATTTTTGTTTCATTTTTCTGTTTGGCCACGGGTACTGTGGTTGCGCTCCAACCTTTGGCCCTTGCTTCTCTTTTTTGGGGGTTGGGTTCCTCTGCCAGTTTGTCAGATATATAGGTGGAACCGGTTCCCCAGACCCCAGTGGGTTCCCGGGTTGCCTCGGTGACACGTGACGATCCAATACAATCCAGTCCAATCCAATCCAGTCCAATCCAATCCAAGAATCCATCCAATCCAATCCATGCCTTTGTCGGCCTCTTATTGTCTCGTTGTCGTTGTTCGGGCCCGGTCTGACCTGGGACCCAACAGGTATTACTTTTCACAAGCATCCCAGTACTCAAGCAGGCTGACACTTGCTGGCACGGTAGGATGGTGGATGGGGGGCAATCTGGGGCTGTGTGCTATTATCGAGAGGGGTGGCGGCTCCACCAGTGATGTTGAGGCAGGGCATGACGCAAATATGAGACACTATTATACGCATGAAACAAGCATAAGACAAGCATAATGAATTTCCATAGACGGTACCCAAGTGTACCACCTCTGCCCACCAAAGGTTCGATGGACACGTCTCTCCCTTTCCAAAGCAGCGTAGTGCAAAAGCTAGGTAGTAGATGCCCTCCGATGATAGGTTGCGTGCCTTACTCGCGCTTGTACTGGCGGTCAAAGTCTTGCTGTGGCACGCAGGGATCAAAGGTCAGTCCAAACTGTTCACACCACGGTCCAAAATTCCGGCTCAGCGCATAGGAGAGGAGCACGTACGTTGATCGTGACCAGCTTGGTGTTAGTACCGGGGGTAATCTTGTTCCAAGGCTCGGGGTTCTCCTTGTGGTTCCACACGATGGTCGGACCTGTGAGAGTCGGTAGAGGTACCACATCGACCCGGCGAACGCACCGCCAGTGAAGATGTAGATGGGCACCGCCTCGGGCGCGTACCAGTACTTCTTGAATGCACGGAAGCCAGACGACATGGGAGGAGAGGGGAAGGAGCAACGGAGGTGAGTGTGGAGGTGGGGGGAGAAAAAGAGAGGCGGGCCGAACCAAACCACAGTAAGCCCACCAACCGTTGCTTATTTGTAGGATGAATCATCCCGTCGTAATCGCCTAATCGGTCCGCGATAATAAACGGGTGTTCTTGGAGATGCAATCAGCTGCTCTCCGCTCAGCCGCTTCACAAGACTGCCCAACTGCCCTCGGTCAGGCCAGTGGCAAACGCATCGCACGGGCATCCCAGCAATGCATGATCCATCATTGCATCATCTATCATCCACACCACAGCATCCATATATCACTGCCTCCTGGCCCGCCTCCTTTGGGGGGACCGCTTCGAGGGTCCACTGCGGTGGGCCACCAGCCATGCCTCGCCTCACGCATCCCTTTGATTCGGTTCAGGGGGGTGGGGGTTCGAACGTGTTTATCCTTAAGCCTTAGCACTTGGGGATAAGATCTACCACTAGCAGGGACGAGCTAGCTAGTGACCGAGTGACCCGACCAAACACGGGCTCACAACACAAAGTTTCAAAGCCATTCGCGATCAATTCGACCATCGCCATCGATCGATCCCTGGTCATCAAGTCATCCCGCTTGCCACCCCTCCCCGACTCGCTCCGCCCCGCCTGCTCCGGCGGCAAAGCTCCCACGGACCAACAGGTCGTTGTCGGCTACCGCCCACGTGGTATCGGGTACCAACTAGCGCCTTCGTCGCGTGACCTACTTTACTCGAGCCAGTGGTATTCACATGCTCGTAGTAAACGATACTAATCTAATCGAAGCAATCCACTGTTCTTTTTGCCTCCCCATCCTCCCTCCCCCTTGTGTGCACCCGTTGCGCTCCCTGCGGCGCGGACGCCGTAGTGTCCCGTCCCGTAACGAGCAAAGGGGAGAGATGGAGCGCCGCCGCCTACATGTCAAGCAAGACCCCGTTCCTGCACCCTGGGTGTGCCTGGGCGTCCCTACCCGCCACCACCTTGCGCCTGTGGACAGCGAAGGGAGTCCAGCCAAGACCAGCGCTGCACGATCGAGGCGGGTACAGCAGTCCTGTGCGTCTCTGCGTCTTGATGTCGATGCCAAGACCGTGATCTTGATCTCGACGCGACAGAGGGAGGGTGGGGGTTGCTGAGAGGACAAAGACAAGTGGCCAGTTGGCGAATGGATGCGTAGGACGCCCAGGTTGCGCATGGGGTGTGAGGATAGGGTCGTCAACTTGACCCAACCGGTCTCGGATCAATGAGCAGTTCAACGGTGGAACTGGAACTGTGTTGTGCTGCGCAGGAAGAGAAGAGGACGTAATTGCTAGCCATCGGGCGAATACACCAAGGCAGAGTAGCAGGGATGGGGAGGGGAAGGCAGTGGCGCTTGCAAAGAAGGAGGCAAGGAAAGAGGCAGAGAAAAAGGAGCAGAGGGAGATATGCTTGGGGGCTCCAACCGGTTCATCCTCTGCGTCGAGAACAACGTTCCCCTTGCACCACCTCCCTCCCTTCTTGAGCCCCGCCCTGTGCTGCTGGGTAGTACCGTTCTGAGAAAAGGTGGTTGCATTGCGTTGACCGGCGATAATATATAGGCCCAAGAAAAGCAGCAGTTGGGAATCTATGTTTTTTTCTTCGCCTGCACCGCACTTCCGGCGGTCATTCATGGTTCACCACTTAAGTACTAAGTACTAACCCCCACCCACACTACTCTCTGCGCCGCTGGTTCTGTTACGTCAACGGGCGAGACAGGGGTTGTCTCGCCTCGAATTGACCTTCAAGCTTAACAATTAATGTGTCATGGCTGGCCCGAAACCAATTGACCCCACCAGGCAATCTACCATCCCTGCAGAATAGGCCAATGACGATCGATAGCAATGGTGGCAGAAGAGGGCTATAGAGGGCTATCATCGGTACATGGGGATCGGCCCTACGATCCTCGCCCCCTCGAGAAAAAAGCCAGGAGCAGGAACCCAAGACGGCGATCCCAATCCGGATCCCAACAAATCCGAACTGGTAACAGATCCCTACCCTTGCATTTAAGCGCGCCGCTTGAGGTTGGTCGAGAGCACTCCAGGCCCTCGTACAGCCCATCGCCCGAGGTGGCACAGGCCGCTTGGATGTACCACTGCCGGTTGCGGAGCGAGTGGAGGCCGAGCTTGTCGGTGATCTCGGCCGCGTTCATAGCGTTCGGCAAGTCCTGCTTGTTGGCATACACGAGCAGCAGAGCGTCCCGCAGTTCGTCCTCGTTCAACATGCGCTGCAGTTCTTCCCGCACCTCCGAGATTACGCTGCCGGTCGTTCGAGTCAACAACAAAGATGATCCCTTGCGTGTTCTGGTAGTAGTGCCGCCACAGCGGACGGATCTTGTCCTGTCCACCCACATCCCACACGGTGAAGGAAATGTTCTTGTACTCGACCGTCTCCACATTGAATCCAATCGTCGGGATCGTCGTCACAATCTCACCCAACTTGAGCTTGTACAGGATCGTCGTCTTAACCCGCCGCATCAAGACCGACCATCAGGATACCTATCCACCACACAGCTGATGTCAGCATTCCTGTACCGGACGTGGGCATGGAGGGGCACAGCCACGGCGGGTCGCAACGCCGCTGCCGAGCTGCGACCAGGCGTCCTGGAGAAAAGCGCAGAGAGCCAGCCAAGAAGGCGCACCGCGGCCGTCCGCACCGGGGCGAGGCGACCGCAGACGACGCCGACGCGGCTCCCGCCTCCAGGCCGGGCTAAGGAGCGGGGGGGGGGGGGTACGTACGCATCTCCTTCTTGCCAAAGAGGCCGCTGAGCAGCTTGGAGACCGAGAGACCCATCGCGAACAGATGCCAGAGGAGGGTGGTGGCGCCGAGCTGGAGAAGGGGGGGGGGCGAAAGAGCCGAGGCGAGGCGAGCCGAGCAGAGCAGAACGGAGGCAGGCGACTGCCACCTGCCACCTCACCTGCCACCTGCCAGGCGCCAGGTCCCAGCCAGCCAGCCAGCCAGCGGCCGCCTGCTCCTGTGTGCCGCACCAGCCCAGTGGCGAGTGGTGTGCGCTCGCTCGCTGCCCCCGTGCCGCCTCCCGCGACGCCGCGGCACCCAACACTGCCCCCGCGCCACGCGCCGGCGACGACGCGGGCTCCCAGACCTAGGGTTGGCTGGGCATGCACCACGTGCCACTCCCCCCCTGCCGCCGCAGGGGGTGCAGGCACGGCGCCAGCCAGCGGCGGCGGGGTGCTGCGCGCGAGCCGCCGCCTGAGCCAGCGATCCTTGATCGGTCACCGGCCATCCAAGCGCGATGCGTGATCTGGACAGCTATCAAGCACGCGAGCGACGCTGCGGATCAACATTTCAACTTTCCTCCCGAACTGCCTTCCAGCATGGCCCTACCAAAATTACTGCCAAGTAGAACGCTAAAGTACCCACTACGTCTGGGGGCACACACGCCGCTGCTTCTTCCAGCGCTCCAGCTCGACGGTCAAATCAGTAAGAATTGCGCAAATGTCCCATCTCTCTCTCTCCGGCTGGGCTCTCCGTCCTCCCCCAACCAGGACCACCGATCACGTACAACGGTGAACGCTGAACAACGTCCGACCCCTCTTACTCGGCACGCAGCCGCTTGGACAGCAACGCGTCTGCCTCGGCCTCTGCCTCTGCCTCGGTCGCCTCCCCCGCGTCCCGCCGGCGCTTGCTGCTGCCCGACGCCGCCACATCCGGCCCATCCTCCGGCCAAGCGCTACCATGTGAGCCACGCCCTCCGGCACCTCGGTCGCGTCGGGGCCACGTCCCTCTCGCTCCTCGGTCGTGGGGGGAGCTCCCCCGTCGGTACCAGACCCTGCGCCGCCGAAGCAAGGAGGCCCGTTGATGCTCTTGCGTCGGCTGCTCTTGCGTCGGCTCTTGTTCCTGGGACGGCTGCTGGTGCTCTGGTGCGTGTCTGCGCCTCTTCCAGCGCAGGTGGAGGCGGCACCTGCCCACCTTGCTCGGTCGGCTGCAACGTAGACTCCGTCGCTTGGGCATCCAACGGTGCGCTGGGCAAAAGCGGGGCGGGGTCCTCGGTCTCGGCCGGTGGGGCAGCAGAAGGATGGGGTGGATCTGAATCCTGCGTTCGTGCGGCGTGTCCGGTACCTCGGCGTCCCCTGCATGGCCATGGTCCCGCAACAACAACAATGCCTCGATCGCCGCTTCGTTCGTGGTCGCTGGTGCATCGGGCAGCGGGCTGGTAGCCCGCGAACTGGCCCCGACCGCATCGGCCAGCGACATGGCGCCCGTCTCTTGTTGCGCCAGCACTGGTCGACGTGCCCACGCATGCGGCCGAGAGGGGGTAGGGTGTGGGTGCGGGAAACGACCGTACACGCGGTGCACATTGTTGCCACCATTGGTGCTGGTGGTTGGGACTGGGTCGGTGGGAGCTGGTGGATCAGGCTCCTTCTCTTCCCCCGCCTCACGATCCGCATGGTCCGCCACCGTGGTGTAAAAGTCCGGATTGAACGTGCCTTCTTGTAGGGGTAACGCGGGGGCCGGCGCAGGAGGAGGCACAGGCGGAGGTGCATCCGGTTCCGAAGGCGTCGGTTCCGGTCCGCTCGGTGGGTCCGGGTGAGGAGAAGCCTGGGCCTGCGCCGCAGCAGCTTCCGCGTAGCCTTGTACGAATGCATGCAATTCGTCCGAATCTAATACGCCAAACGGATAGAGTGGCCATTGGAAGGGAGGAAAGCAGCTGCTGCCGCAGCCGCAGCCGCAGCGACGGCCGCTTGCTCCGAAGCTTCCCCCTCGAGCGGTAGAGGGGTAGAGCGGGCTTGAACAGGGGGCGTGCTGGGACTGACGGCGGGAGGCTGGATGCCAGCTTGCAGCGCCGCCTGGCGAGCTTCAGCCTTATGCTTGGCCGCGACATAGGCTGGAACATGGAGCTGGAACCGAGCGCCAGTACGGGTTTTCTCCAGGGACGGGGCAGAGCGATTGGCCAGTGCCGCGGCGGCAGCGGCCGAGAGTTGGGCTGGGTCGCCCGTGCCGTCTTGAGATTGAGAAGCGAGGGGGAGGCCGTCCGGGCCGATTCCAAGGGCCAGCAGACGCGCCTCTCGTTTTTCCGCCAAACGGTCCCGGAAGGTACGGTACTCCAGGCCAATGTGCTTAAAGATTTCGCGTTGCAGCCGCGTGGGCGGGCCACGTCGCATCAACACGTCGTTTCGTGTGCATTGGTGTTTCAGCTCACACACCGCCCACAGGGCATCTTCTTGTCGCACTTGAGCTTCTGCGAGCGGCATCGGTCGCACGCCGGCACATTTTCCCGTTGACTCGGCACTACATTGCTGATCCACGTCTCTGGCACAGGGGCGCTGATTCATGGTCCTGCCTGAGGTCCAACGGAAAAACCGGCCGAAGTCGCACTGTTCGACGCACCTGCCGGAGGAAGCGGAATCGCCGAGCTCGAATGCTCCGATGCTGACGGTGTAACGGTTGGCGATGCCATTGATGTTGTCGCTACCCCCGCAAGGGGATGGGGGGCCGATGCAGACGCGGGGGCGCAGTGGCAGCAGTGGCGGCGGCAGCTTGGGCAGCAGCAATAGCTTGGGCAGCGGCGGCAGCAGCAGCAGAAGGGGGAGGAACATAAGACGGGGCAGAAGCAGGTTCCAGGGGAGGGGCGGGGGGGGAGGAGGGGGAGGCGCATCAGTATCAGCACCGACAGCAGCACCAGGATTAGCAGGAATAGGCGAATGTCCCGGTGCCGGTGCCGGCGCCGGCCCGGCGGCCGGGCCAGAATGCCCAGGAGCGGGACAAACTGAGGGGTTGAGGGGAGCCGGAGGAGGTGTGCGGCAGGGCGGAAATCGGGGTAGAGGAAGGAGCCCCCGTGGTAAGTTGGACATGCGGCGGAATATGGGCTGTTTGGGCGTACTGGGGGAACTGGTGTCCAACCTGTGCTTGAGAAAGGTGGGTCCGCCGGGAGGGGGGAGCGGGCCGTGACCCAGAACCGCACGGGCACGCAGTGTGCGCTGCAGTACCCTTGCCCTCTCCTGGTCGGAAGAGCAGTGCTGAAGGCCTGCTCAATGGACTGCAGCGCTCCCAGCACATCTGCCGGCAAAGCGGGTGTGTCCTTCTCCCCCTCGCGATGGTCGGGGGGGAGGACAGGCAAAGCGGGAGCCGAGGAGCGCGGAAAGGGGGGGTTGGGCGGCAAGGGGTCCGAATCGCCAGGGAGAGGGACGTGGATCGAGGGAGGGCCCAAGGACGAGGCGGCCATCGCCAAGGCTGCGGCGGCAGTGGAGGAGGTGGGGTCGTTTGCGCGAGCGGCTACGCGCTGCTCGGCGCGGCGCGTCGAGCGAGAAATCTCCGCGTCGGATTGGGGCGGGGGAGGGAAGGAGGGTGGAGAGCGTCACACCGAGGCGGGGGCGGGGAACGACACGTTCCTCGCCTGCTTCCACGGCGGAGGGGCGGGGGCAGTAGAGCCGGGCGGGGTGGCGTCGGCGTGCATGGCTTGGATGTGGAGTGGAGGTGCGGTTGGGCGACGCGTGGGGAGGAATACCCCAGGTGGTGGTGGTGGCAAGCCCGTTTGCAGCGATCAGCGATTGCAGCGAAGCTTTTCGGCGCTGCTGCGTACATAAGCAGGCCGACCGAATGGGCTGGTTGGGCCGCCCGGCTGGCCCCGTGCCTGGGCAGCAGAGGGGCGCACTGCTCGGCACGTGCCGACTCGCCCCGGCCCCAGATGGGCACGTCGGATGCTACTAATGGGGTGCCGCGGCTGCACTGTCCGTCAGCAAAATGCCCCCGACAGAAAGCAAACAGCAAATTGAAACGCAGCAGAAGGCCAAGTCGTGACGCGTTGGAACGCGTCAAAACGCAACGACAGTCGGCTGCCCAACTTCTCCAAGGGGATTCTGGTAATCACCAGTCACCGGCCAGTCACCAGTCACTAGTCACTCTTCCTCTTCATCTCCTCTTCCTCTTCCTCTTCACGATTGCGATTGGGCGACTCTCACTGCCTCTCACACCTAGTATATACTGCCCATGCACACGGCCCAACGCACTGACGGCATTATTCTCTTCGGAAGGGCACCACAAAGATAGCGGCCCTATTAGAGACGGTAAAAGAGGAACAAGTCAGTCCGATAAGGATAGGCAAATGTGCCCTCTCCCAACCAACGTCGACCCAACGCAGCATCCGACTGGGCGAACAGGTCTTGAATCTGTTTCTTAAGGCCCTCCTGTTCCTCGGGAGAGAGAATTCCAATGTAAGACTTGGACAAGACGCGCTCCACCACCCCGTTCACCGTCGTTTCGCGCTCAGTGTGAACGACGTGGGGCTCTCCGGCCCACAACTCCCCTGCAGGCGGCTGGAAGAAAGTAAGGAAGGTGTCTTTAGCAGCGACCATGCCTTGCTTCCACTTTCCGAGCCGGTACTGCGGTGT
This sequence comes from Moniliella sp. 'wahieum', assembly GCA_003971905.1. Lineage (NCBI taxonomy): Eukaryota > Fungi > Basidiomycota > Moniliellomycetes > Moniliellales > Moniliellaceae > Moniliella > Moniliella sp. 'wahieum'. The sequence goes on along the minus strand of RSEE01000089.1, from coordinate 98,771 downwards.
GCCCGCCTCGTACTTTTCGTACAGGTCCCTCAGCTGTCCCACCCAAGGAGTAGCAGGGATACCGTCGCCCCCGTCCCGGTCCTCAAGGTTCCACAGCAGCGCCCACACACCCTTGCTGTGGAGAGTATGGGCGATCGCTACGATTGCAGCAGTGGGAGAGACGACCCAGTGCCAAGCCTGGGCAATCAGCACAAGGTCCGCACCCCCCTCTGGTACCACTTCGGGGGGAAGGTGTCAAACGTGCCGTCATAGATCTTGAGCGAGTGCGCAAGTTGGAGGGGAGCGGTAGATTGAGTCCAGGCGGTGCGCATTCCAGCACTGGGTTCCACAGCGGTTAACGACGCCACCTCAATGCCCGCTCCTTCGCTCGCCCGAGCAAGGCGCGTGTCGAGATGCCCGAGCCGGCGCCAAACTCCACCACCTTCAGCGGCTTGCCAGATGACGCTTTCACCCGCGGCATCGAGCATTGTATCCAATACCGCTGCGGGGTACGTGGGACGCGCACGGTCATACACCCCTGACGCGCTGACATTGTTGAATCCTTGGACGGCAACAGCGTTGATTGACATACTGGCAATGGAGAACGGGGAACAAGCGGGGGGGTTGGGAGTTTGGGATTCAAGTCTAGCGGGGCAAGAGAGAGGGTATTTAACCGCTGGAGAAGTGGTTGCTAGTGAATCTTAACTCCGCCAACTCCAATCAAACTTGCCAGTCTCCGAGTCTCCGACATTATAGCCGGCCTAACGCGGCAAAGAGGGGGGGTGCACGGACGGTATCATCGACATCGATATCATCGATGGATCTTCGGTCGCCACACCGTTGATGCATCCCGGCCGTCGGCAGATCAGTCTGACCCCCCGAGCTGTCTCCGCTCCCGTCCGCGTCACTAGCCACTAGAGTCACTAGAGTCACTGGCATCACTAGTTCACTACTGACGCGCCACCATTATCCGCCCGCCTCCCCCGCTTGCCATTCCCAACCACGCCAACTCAAGCGGAGTTAGCGGCGTTGCTCTGGATGGCGGGCGTGGCCTGCTCTTTAACTCAGACGATCTGTTCAGCCGGCATCTCCTGCAGCGTCGGACCCTCTCATGTGGCTCAGACCGCAGAAGGGGCAAGAATGGCAATTCATTGTGCTGCAAACGCCTCGGCCAGCCAAGCAGGCTCGATGGCACTGACGGTGCGGACAAACAGTTGGGTTGTGAGAACTGCTTCTTCAAACACAATCACCCCAGGTTTTTTCGAGTGCAGCACCGAGGATGGGTGGATTTTGACCAGCTCGTCTCCGCGGCGGTACCCGCCGCCTTCGGGGGCACGAACAGCATACTGCCCCATCCGCGCCGCAACGAGCGCACGTCGCAGATCCACGTACGCCTCTTGTCGTCCTGCTCCGCCGGGACGGAGGACGGTGAGGGCAGGCAGGTCACTTTCCTCTTCCGAATCGGGTGGTTCGAGCGGTTCAATCTCATCAACATGGCCATCGTCGCACTCGATTCGCTGTTGCTTGCACACCTTCTTGAGCTGCACACGCAGACGCGCTGCCTCAGCCGCAGCACGATGGTCAACTCCGTGGTTGGTGCACCAGGCACGGACCTCCGCTGGCGGTAGGCCCTGGGCACGCATGCGCAAGTACGCATAAAATGCCTCGAGCACCGTGGCGTGATCCCCACTAGGATGAACAAACGGATGGACCAATTCTTCTTCGTCTTCCGACTCGGGCAAAGCCACTTCGGCACCTAACCCACGCGCACGCGCCACCCGTTTGGCCTTGTCCCGCTGGCGCTGGCGCGGGTCAAGAAAGATACCTCGCTCCCCACTCAGCACGGCCACCAGATCCCTTGCCTCGCGCGTGACCTTGGGCCCGTACGCCTCGGCAGCCAAGATGACCCGTGCCAGTCCTGGTTCAAGTGGAAGAAGTGCCATCCTGGCGCCAAGAGGCGTGAGTGTTGGAGCGCCCTGGCCTGCCGTTTCGGCCGCAGGCAACTTCAACGCACCCAATTGCACTAAGCGCATCACAGTTTCTGCCAACCGCTCGGTACTGGGGGGATCGAGCCAAGGGAACTGGTCCGGAGCGACGCCAACAGCCGCAAGGCGCAAAAGGGAGCCGCTCAAGTCGGCGTGAGCTGAGGCGGGCTCGGTGGTGGGAGGCAGCGTTTCAGCCGAGTCGGATGTGTAGAGGTGGAAACAGGTGCCTGCCGCTTCACGACCTGCACGGCCCGCACGCTGGGTAGCACTTGAGCGCGAGATCGGCTCGACTGCTAAGATTTCCGTCGCCCCGCCGCTTCCGGTACTGGTCCAGCGCGCCACCTTGGCCAGTCCACTGTCGACAACATATCGGATGCCAGGCAGGGTGACGGAAGCTTCGGCAATGTTGGTTGCAAGGATTACCTTTCGGGTGCCGGGAGCGGCAGGACGAAAAGCAATAGCAGCGCCTTTGGGGCCGAGCGCAGCATAAAGCGGAACAGGCTCCAAGAGAGGCGGTTTGGGCTCTGCGTCCTGGCCCGATTCATCGTTGGTTCCTTGAACCTGCTTGGCCAGACCAGGGGCATAGGTACGCAGTTGGGATGCCATGGCCTCAATGTCTTCTTGTCCCGTCATAAAGACAAGAATGTCCCCAGCCGGGTAGGAGGTGTGGATTTGACAGATCGCACGCAACGCCGCATCCCGCCAGTCTGCACATGGTTCCAGCGTATGGAAGCGTGTCACACCGTGTTGCCGCCCACGGACGTAAAGAACAGGTACGTGGGTAGGTGAAGAGGTCAAACGGACCCCTAGAGGATGCAGGGGTGACGGAACCTGTAACGGCGAGGCAAAAAAATCAACAAACTTGCCAGCGTCCAACGTGGCAGACATGACGATGATCCTCAATTCTTGTGGTCGCGGGCCCGAGCGGGAACTAGGATCCTCATCCCACACTCGGGCGCGACGGTACCGCTCTGCCTGGATCATCTTGGCCAGACCGAGCAAAAGATCCGTATCTAACGTCCGCTCGTGCGCCTCATCAATAATGATCACTCCATACCGCCGCAAGTCGGATGGAGCCAGAGCCACCGCCGCCTCCTCCCCTCCTCCCCTTTCTTTTTCTCTCTGGTTTGTCAGAAGATGGCGAAGGACGGTGCTGCCGCCCGCGAGCGGGTAAGCGAGGAGCCTAGCATCTCCCGCAACAAAAGCCATCGGTCATGAAACGATCCTTGTTTCGGAAGAAGAACGATCGTCAAACCGGACCGGACGTATCCTACAATCGGTAAAGACTTTGGTTTCTCCGAGCCATCCTTTCCTCTCGTCCTTAGGAGCTGGCGCGCCCTTGCGATTCAAGGTGGTTGGGTCGGGCAGCGCATTTCCTCGGCTCTACACGCTTTGCGAGTGTGACGGCCGCGACACGCCTTGGTTGAGTAATAGCGATGACAGGCGAAGCTTTGCTGGTCAGTTTGAGTTCCTTGCGTGCGCGGAAGAGGAACTGAGGCACTTGGGTTTGTCTTGCCCGACCCAGTTCTCGCCCAGCACGACTGTCGCATTGTGCGCCACAGCGGACAGGATGGCGTCTCGGCCAGCCCAGATGGGAAGAGCGGCTTGGGAAGGAAGCGTGCGGGGACGCTTCCCTTGTGATTCAATTTGTTTGACTCGGCCTTGGCAGCGGGCGCCTTTCGCTTTACGCTCTTGGTGCCCGTGTCGGTCATGAGCGGTGTGATGGTGGTGGCCACCATTAGATAGATGGCCACGAAAAAAAAACCAAGTGGACGAAAAAACAGGCTGAAAATGAAAAGGTTGCAAACGTGGATACACCTACGCAGGACGGCAGCATGGGCATCATCATCATGCATCATGGGTCCTACCATCGTGCTCACTTTGTCCCCCGCTAGGATCTCGATGATCCGTCGAAGGATGGCGCACTTGTTATCAGAATGTGTACGTCTATTACCTCCGCCCGAACCAGGCTCTGCTTTCGCAAAAGGGGGGACAATGATCTGCACAAACCATACATATGTGTTATAACTTAGATTGACAGAGCCGTCTCCAACACGTGAGCAATGTCGTTCTGCTCTCCAGCCGGCAAAAAGGAAGCCTGCATGCCTCTTTGTTCATCTGCCTTGCCCTCGCCAACGTGAGTGGGGGGAAGGCTTGATCCAATGGACATACTCATCCGTTAGGTTGGCCAAACACGGTGGTATCATCGGTAGCCAACGCAAAGGGGGGTGGCAATACCTTCCCCCCCTCCCCAGCCCACGATTCCAGACCCGAAAACGCAGCAACATGATGGTGTGGTAGGAACGAACGGACTGGTGACCACGTTGGAGGTCAGACAAACTTCAGTAAAGATCTGCTTGGCACAGAGCAGGGTCCACTGCTCCGAGGAGGGAAGATGGCGTGTCCGACTCGATCGGACCAAAGGCCACATGGCATCCGTATCCCTCTTTCCCAATTCGCCTGCCTGCTCGGCCATGTGGAGCGTGATCTTGACACCGGCTCGTCGGGCACGCTCGAGGGCAGAAGGATGCTTCGAACGACCCTTTGGTAGGATCGCCACTGACGTCCAAGCCTACCAGAAGGCCAGCACAAGGGTGAGTGGAAGGCAGTCGGGTTGCCTCCAACAGCAGATCAACCCCCCGCTCAGCCGCCTCGGGGCCAGGTCCGGTTGATACTTAACAAGACGAGGGTCATCTGCCGTGCCGGTAACCTCACCGGCAACGATCTTGCATACGGACAAAGTCCTGAACCCCTCGTGCCACCGAGGCAAGGTAATCCCACTCGTCCTTACACCCCGGCAGATCCGTGGCGTTCCTCACCTCGGCATAGACCACTCCGTCCCTTGCCATATCTTCCATCACTTTCCCCTCCCGCCCCGTCCGTATCGCCTCGGCCGTGCACCTCCAACCGCATGGTGCAGCACATCAAACACACGCCAAACATGGCGCTCAGCGAACGTGGATCGCCAATGTTGATTTTGCGTGGGAAGCATCTTGGCCTTCGGCGGTAGCCCAGCGTGCCACTGTCCGACGACGCAGCTGCCGTGCAAATGGGCATGTAGCTCCACCTTGGGCAGGAAGGCGAACTGCCTGCGCGCTGCGGGCGGCGGCTCAGCTTCCGAAACAAGCACGTACGTCGTCCCGCACCCGGCCCAGTTGAGCGGGACCAAGCCTGGGGGGGTAGCGGAAGCTCGGTGGTTCCCACCGATCGGGCCTGGTGCCGAGCTGAGGTGGTGCTTCTTCCTCCGTCGGATCCTCGTCGCCCAATCCCAAGTTACATGCTCGTTCCACCCCCAACAGAGGATGTGCGGGCTAAGGTCCTTTCCCACCGAAAGACACAAGCAGCAGGACATGCTCGCTTCCGCGCATCGCACTTGTCCCACTGTGTCCCAGGGGCCAAATCCGCTTGAGCACAGCGCACCACTTGGCCTTGGGCGTAAGCTTGGCCGCGGCGCGAGAACCTAATTGCCCATGAGCCCCATTGCCAAACAGATGCAGTGTGTCCCCCTCGGCACTGCGAACGAGCGCGCCGCGGACGTTTTCCAACACGCATCACTTCCGCCACAGACGCCTGCACACCAGCGCAAGGTTACGTTGACCTACCCGTCGTGACCAAGAGCGAGAAAGCGAGACTGTCCCGCACCCTCCGGAAGCAAGATGAGCGTATGTGCCTGTCCTGCGCGCAGGGAAACGTGTTGGTCGTGCATGGCACCCCAGCGCGCCAAGGCGCGGTGCCACATGGGTGATCCGTCCCCGTCCAGCGGGGCAGCCGGGGAAGGGGAAGGAACGGGCCCAGTTGTCCGTGTTTGGCCTGCGCCCCATCCTAGCAAATAGTGAGTGCGTCCGCGCCCGTCCTCGGTTGGAACACGAGATATGGGCGAAGCATGTCGTGGTCCGGCGCAGAGGTGTGGATCTGCAGTGGCCTGGCTTGGTCCGAGGGATCGAGTCCTGTCTCCAACGGCACGAGGTAAGCGCCCTCCTGGACCGACTGGGGGCCCACCAGACCCCTTCCCACCTCATCCGGCGTGGACAGAGCAGAAAACGTCCCCGTGCTCCTGACGGAGAGCAAAGAAGGTGGTATCCCACGCACAAGCCAGGTGGATCGACTCGCAGCACCCTGCCCCCCACCTGCTTGTGCCAACTGGTCCATGTGCGCAGACAGAGGGGGAACGATTGAGCGTCGGATTGGGGAACAAAAGGGTGGGCAGAGCGGCCTGCCCGATCACCAGTGAGGTACACTTGTGCTTTCCCTGCGGATTGCGGAGGAGACATGCCGCATGGTTCGCTCCAGCAGCGAGGTGAAGCAGGACATGGTCGCGGGGCGGGAAGGCGCCGCCCTCAGCCACTACAGGGTGGAGCATGCGTACATCCTCCTTGTGTCCCAGCCCCAGCTGCCCGCCGGCGTTGAGCCGCAGGAAAAGAGGTCGGGGGCATGAGCAGGAGCTGGAACAGAGCCTGAGCAGAAGGTGGAGCTAACGACTGGAAACAGGAAGCTGCGATCTGGTTTGGATCGTCGATCGCTCAAAGCGGGGCGATTGAATTTCTGTCGGATTTTGCGCCGGCTCTCCAATATCCAATCTTCAAGCCAAAAAGATCTGGACTCGGGTCTCCTGTTTCCCGCCACCGCATTCCTACGCCCGACGACGCCGACGTTGCGCTTGCGCTTGAACTCCAGTGTCATGGCGGGACCGTGGCCTGTGCTGTGGACTGCACTGCAACAGGAAGCACCACTTCTTGTGCTGGGGTTGTGCTTATCCCTGGCGAGTGCGTACGTGGCGCGCGGCCTGAAACACATCATCAAACAGCCTCGTCCCCCCGAGCAGACCATGTCGCAATACGGCGCATTGGGATGGAAACGAGCTCAACCCAAGGCCAAGTCCCCCATGGCATGCCCAGTACGCATTGCTGGTACGTCTCTGCGTCTCCTCCCTCCTCCCTCCCCCCCGCCCTCCTCCCCCTTCGTCATCTCTATCTTCAACTTCATGGTCATCTTCATCGTCGTCTTGTGTTGCACCTGGTAACCATTTCCCCCCTTTGCCCCTTTGCCCCTTCCCCTCGTTCCCGACCTAGCGTCACAGGGTTCGCAACGAGCTATGGGCTGTGCTGGTTCGACCGTGCGCTGCGCGTGCAGGAAGGTGCATTGGCAGAGGCGATGCGTGTGGGAGGAATGGTGTACCTAATTCGGGTAGGCCAAGCGCTGCTCCTGCTTCTGCCACTCGCTATGGTCGGGGCAAGGGTAAGACAAAAACGGCATACGCTGGCCCAATGTGTGGTGGGCATCGCACTTGGCGTGGGATTGGGTGGCAGTGCGTTCCACTTGCTCTATCAGCCCCGCTAACGCGCTAACGCCTCTCGGAACGCCTCTCTCCATGGGGCACAGGAGCTACAGCCCAACCTACCCGGTCCACTCAACGCCCAAGATGGCAAGTAAAACAAAAGTTCGTTACAAGTTTCCCTCGCACCAGAAATACAAGCAGGTGCACACCTGAATACAGAACGGCGGGGACAATGCGCGGAGGGAGGGCAGGAGGGCAGGAGGGTAGGGGGGTAGGGGGTAGGAGGGTAGGAGGGGGGGGGGTGACAGCAGCTGGATATATGGGAGCAAGCCCGAGGGAGCCGCATTCGGACTCAAGTTCGAGACCAACCCGAGCGCCCTGATCAAGGAGGGAGCTAATGGGACGGGAAGTACCTTGCATCGTACTCGGGTGGGAGGGTGGAGGGGAGTGCATCGGAATGAACGGCGTCGTGGCTGGGGTGGGCATAGGCTTCTCCCCAGGTATGGTCAGTAGGAATGGAGGGTACAGGAGGCGCCGACGTCGAGGCAGGTGGCGCACCGTAGTAGGACGAGGAGTACACGTTGGCTGGTTCCATAGCAACGGTGGAAGCAGGCACAGGCGCAGCCATACCGTGCGTGGTGGCGACGCCACTTGGGTCCGGGTAGGCTTGGAACTCGTACGCAGGTTCTTGTGTCGGACTAGGGCTGGGCGTAACCTGTCCCATCTCCATACCCAGCTGTGGGCTGGGCGTACCCGTACCCTGCAGTCGCGTACCCCGCGTCGTGCGGTTCGTACCCTGCGTCGTGCTGCGCATACCCTGTGGCCGGGTAGGTGTATGCCTGCGCATAAGGTCCGGCGGGGGTAGCGTACGGATCACCATACCCTCCCGCTGGTGCTACCGCATGACCAGCGGGTACCGGCCCTGTCGGGTAAGCCGTTTGCGGATGAGCAAGGCTGTCGGTCGTGGCAAATTCATCGTGTCCAACTTGAGCAAACCTTCGTCTTCCCTTGTGGAAAAGTCGGGTACTTGGGGGTGGCCATCACCACCTCGTCCGACGACGCGTCGTCGCGCTTGTGCCACAGCCCCTTGCCACCTCGGGAGCGGGAGGAGGAAACACGGCCAAGAGGCATGCCCTGCCCATAGGGCGTCGCGTTGGCTCCACCGGAGATATCGTCGGCGCGTTGGCGATGCCGATCGGCATAGTACCGCCGTGCCCGACACAACCCGGCTCCCAGTCCACAGGACCCCAGCAGAATCACGATCCATCCCGCCAAGGTTACCCAGAGGGCCGATCCTAGCTTGGGATTCAGAGATTTGTCCACATCCTTAAGGCGGCTCTTGAGGATGAGAAAGGTGGCCAAGTCAAAGGCAAATGCGAGGCCAGCAACAGTAGAGGCAATGCCAGTCAACACTCCGCTGAGGCAGGGGGAGAGACAGCCATCACACATGGAAACAGTCCAAACAAACCGGCAGCAGCCGCAATGCCGGCGCCAATAGGGTGGAGAACCATGGTGTAGGTTAAGCCCTTGAGGATGCCGGACGAAAGCTTGTCGCCAGCGGAGCCAGCATCGGAGCCAGCGCCGACCTGGGAGAGGATGCGGCTAAGGTCAAATGTGTAGCCCAACTTGGCAGGAGAGCAGTAGGAGGCGACGCAGTATCCCAGGCATCCAAACGAGGCCTCGCCCTGGAGCGAGTGGCCGCTGATCTGGACGGCAGACAAGTCGACGGTGAGGAAGCTGAGTTTCTTGATGATGGGGGTGCTGCAGGTGGCGACAGCGAGGATAGCAGCCGCCGACGATGACCAGGAAGGAGCCTGGGGCAGCGGGGAGCATGGTGGGGTGGCCCAATGAGAGGGAAGAGGGAGAGGGCCTGCGGGGCTACGATGGTCGATGGCAGCGGGAGGAGGTGGAGGCGCTCTAATGCTGGAAGTGCAGGTGGTGCAGGTGCAGGCAGGTACGGGGGCAGCCTGCGCCCGGCCTGGCTGCTCGCTCGTCGTCACGCGTTACGCGTCATGCACCACGCACCACGCACCACGCCGCGCGGGTGCCACGCCTGTCAAGCCAGAGCGATCGCCGTCGCTTGCGGGTGCAACCTTGCATGCGCCCGCCCCCTGCAGCCCGCGCCGCTTACGTAGCGCAGCCATTAACCATTAACCAATGCGCCGTGCCGGTTGCAGCGGGCGTGCCGAGCGGAATGGTTGCGCGCAGCCAGGGCGGAACACATGGCAGCTGACTTGGGTCTGGGCCAGGTCCCACCACAGCACCAAACCATAGTTGCGCTCCTGTGGTGCCCCCTGAGCTTGAGGGGCCTCGTTCTTTGCGCCCTCGATCCACATCCACCGTCGTTCGCCGACACATGAACAAGGCCGTTGTGAGGCCTGAGGTCAGGCTCAGGCCGGTCAACGTTCAACTTCAACGTTCAACGTTCATTAATCATTGAAGCCCGACACCTAAAGCCGGAAGGGTGCACAATCGCGCCAAGACCCGATTCAAAAAGAAAAAGAATGGTATATTCCGAGTTGTTGCGTGTGGGGGACATGGGGAAACAGCGCCCAGGCCGGGGCACCAGTCACATGGTCACAGGCGGATCACAAAGTGATCCCCTGTGGGGATATTGTCATGCTCAATGTTCATAACGTTCAGCTTGAACACCTAGATCGACATGGGGGAATCGATTGTGGATACCCTCTCTTCTGTCAATGAGTAACCCGGGACCATAGTCAATTTTGTAGTAGGTAGTAACTATAGTAATTAGTAACTGAGTATATACTCCTAACTACTGAGTTCAACGTAACGTACGTTCACTAGTCACTAGTCTCTATACTATAGTTAAACGTTACCACGTACTGAAGAGTATCCTACAACTGAATCAATACCACAGAGTTCCAGTGCTGTGGACCGTGAAAATGTACATTGAACGTCGAGACTGGCAAGATCTTCAGGGGTAAAGCCTTGGCACACTTCTGGTAACATGTAACATGTCACTTGTAAGACGAACGCTTCGAGCCATAATGGCACTGCCCACACCATCAGCAGGACCTCTTGCCTCTTGGGCTGTTCTTGGATAATCCGATACCAAATCTCGGATCTAGTACGCTGTCAGTTTGCGCGGTGGGAGGCCTGTATGCGTGTATGTGGGGGGGGGTAGTTTGCAGATGTCGTTTTTGGAATAGGAGGGCCCGGGGGAGATACAGGAGAGAAGAGTTCTAATAGCTTTTGTTGCTACTATACTCTCTCTGCGTCTTATCGATCTTATCGATGAGAATCCCGATGCTATCTCTGTCGAGGATGGCATGCCTCTCTTTTTTGTACCCTCTTTCTCGTCCCACAGGTGTTTGAATCAGAGCCGGCTCTCGATAGGACGGAACGCAAAAACGCCCACGGTGTCAGAAGGTCATTCATTGTGGAGCGACAACACTCCACTGCGCGTGCTTCCCAGTTGTGAATTTCACGCATCGAATCCACGCATCTTTCGCCCGCAGCATCCTCTGGCAGGTCCACACATCATCGGGACTCGGGGTTACATGCATTATCCACGGCGACAGAGAGTTACTTTTGGCACACCTGTCCCCTCCTGTCCCCTCTTCTCCCTCTCTGGTGCTTGAAAAGCATGCGGATAGAAGCTTGATTGATAGTTTTCCTGATTGGATGCAGATGATTGCGATTACGCCGAGATATGGCGGATGCGGAGGAACGTTTATATTACTGTACTTACACGTTCTATAGGCGTTACTAGTTACTGGTGATACCGAGTTTGGACGAAGCGTCGCTCCCTGGCCGTCACTGGTGGGCCGTGTGGGGGAAGGAGGCATGGTCGGCAGTAGCGATATAGCTCTGCCATCAGTGATGCGGAGACATGATGTAATGACGCATGATGCATGATACATGGTGGCCGATGGCCAGCGACAGCCAGCAGCCGCGCATACTCGCTTGGAGCTCGAAGCTGGAAAGCTTGATGAATACGAAGATTGAACTGCTGTATTTAATCAGGCATGGGCCTCGGGCCAATGCGGCTGCACGGAGGCAGTCTGCCAGATCGCTGCAGCGGCTGCTGTGCTGCGGGGGCACAGGGGGGCAGGGGGGGCACACATTGTGCGTCGCGCCGTTCCAGCCTTGGGCTCTGTCTCAACGTGCGCCGTCCCAGCCGCTCCTGCGGCCTGGTGCGGCGGGCAGGCATGCAGCCCACAGGGCGCCTCAAGGGGGCGCCTGCGAGGGCATGCGGCATGGCGGGTGGTGCCCCGCCGGCAGGAACACAGTGTGTGGTGATTGGGTCATCGGTCATCGGTCATCGCCATCGATCATCGCCCGCGGCCTCCTCCTGCACCTCGCCCCTCCTCGCCGGCGCCGCCACAGCAAAGCACACGCGCGCACAGCCCGGCATGGCAGCTGGGCCGCCCTCGCGCTCTGTGGCTAGCTCGCCCGCATCGCATTTTGCGTTGCGTTTCGTTTCGTTTCGCATGTGTCGTTTGGTTTGGTCTGCGCTGCGCTGCGCTGCGGGCGCCCGCACCACCAGCACCGCCCAGCACAGACACGCGATCGCCCGCAGATCTGTCCTGGGGCCTGGGTACTCACTGAGTACTGGCTCCCGAGTCCCAGTACTCTATACTCAGTTCTCAGTGTACTCAGTACGGCCCCGGCACACGGGCACACTCCCCCCCGTGTCCCTTTGCGCCCCTTCGCCACCTGCCCCGTGCAGCGCCTCCTGCCCTCGGTGCTATCGCAGCTGTCTGCCCAGCGTCTCATCCGCCCAGGCTAGCCGCTTCAAAAACCAGCCCCCACATCCTCCGCCCCCCACCTTCTCCCCCGCCATCGCCCATCGACCGCAGCGGTGCCGTCTAAGCTTCACGCCTTGGCCCTCACTCCGCCCTGTACGGACCAAGCCCACGCCCAAGCCAAGCCCAGGCTCAAGCTCAAGCTCAAGCTCAAGCTCAAGCTCAAGCGGCCACCCCCCGGGTTGACAGCGCCATGCTAGCCCCTAACTCTGCCCCCTCCCCTACACCCCAGCCCCGCACCGGCGTCCCAGCCTACGCAGGGCTCCCTCGCCCCCGTGACGCCGACAAGCTCGCTGCAATGCCACCAGCCACCAGCAGCACCAGCAGTACCAGTCTTGCCGCCCCCCTCTCCGGCGCAACCGACGGCTCGTCTGGACCCCCGCCGCCCCCCAGCCGACGCCACAGTTTCCTCGCTGGCATGTTTGGGCCAAGACGGGCGCTGCGTCGACGGAGCGCACCAAGGAGAAAGCCAAGAGAGTCTCCCAGGTCATCGGGCCTGTTGTCGAGGAGATGCCAATGCCCGTGCAAGATGATGGTCTTCCCTTGCCACCGGACCAGTATCCGTCCGAAACAGGCCACCCCGGCACGACGACTCCCCATCGTCGACGGTTCGCAGATACACGGCAATTGGACCTGTTGGCCAGTGAGTTAGCCGCTGAACAGACGTGGGAGGCAGCACAAGCGCAGCGGATGCACGCTCCTGCTTCGGTCGGCGCATACGCACCCGCCCCGCCTAGCAGGGTAGGCAGTACCGCCCCCTCGCCCAACACGAGCCAGGGCAGCTTGCACGTACCTTTGTCTGTGCCCAGTCGACCTGGCTCGTCCCGAGCCATCTCTCCGCTCTCACCGATCTACCCTCCTCCGCAAGCTGTCTTTTCCCGTCCCAACAGTACTTCCGTTCCCGAAGCCGCCGATACGCTCAGCCTCGACGGAGCGTCGCACCGCAGCGCTGGCTCTGCCCCGCGCACCACGCGCTCTTCCCCTTCCCGATCGGCGTACGCAAGTTCCGAACTGATGAGTGTCTGGGGGGAAGGACCGTACCCTTCACTGGGACGTCGTCTTCCGCTCGATCCGGTCCTGCCCGAAGGCGTGGACTATGGTCTGCCCGTGGTGCGGGAAAGTGCGGTGCCGGGCAAGCCGCGGACGAGGTCGATGGGCCAACCGTCGCCGTTGGGACGGGAACAAGTATCCGCCACCGAGCGGGGGCAAATTCGTCGGGCCGTGATGAGCATGACGTTGCATGATCCAGAGGCCGAAGCGGCCGTGGCTGTACCGCCTAAACGAAGTGGATGGTCCACCCCATTTAGCAAGTCGCGCACCACTTCGTTAGCTGGCTCGCGTGCTGGCTCGCGACCGGGATCCCGCCTCGTCTCTCCTCTGCCAGCCAGGGCAACTTGCAGGATACGCTGGCCTTGTCACCTGCCAGCATGTCGGCCTCTGCTTCTTCCCCCAGTGGCGGTCTGCACCAGCTCATCAACCGTTCCACCGTTTCGCTGAGCAAGACCAAGCGACGTTCCTTTTTCGGTATGCGCAAGGCCACTGACCAAGCTGAGCTGTCCCTCCCATCGGACCAGCCCGAACTCCCGTCATCCACCACCGAGGTTGCTGGGCCTGGCAACGCACTGGATCCCCCGCCGGCTGTCGTCCCCGTTGTCGCTGTCCCATCGCAACAGTCTTCTGTTTCGTCTCAGACGCCGTCCCATGCCATGTCGGAGTTGGAGGGAGCTGTGACACCCATGACTGATGTGTCGGCTGGGCTCAACGAACCTGTGCGCCAAGAGACCGAGCAGCATACAGCCACGAAACGAGGTACGGATCCGCGTTCGCACCCCGTTCCCAGTGTGCTTCCTTCTGCCGTATCCAAGACGGCTGCGGAAGAGGAACAGTCCTCTGCTACGGACCTCCCGTCCCCATCTACCCCCGCCACCGCGGCAGAGACTAATGTACTACCTAAGCTGCCTACGGAAGACACTCAACCCCTTATCGTCCAACCCGAGTCGGACACGCTGCGCAAGACGCCTTCCTCCCTCCCCTTGCGCCTGCTGCTGATCCTGCTCCAGCTTCTGCTCCTGCTCCCGCCCTGAGCCTGAGCGTGCGTCCGCGCCAGCCCCGGCCCCATCAGAAGAGGACAGGAAGCGTACCACCTCGGCGCCCGCTGCGACATCCAACACGATTTCCGCACGGCCCGAACCCAGCTCGCCCAAGGGCCTTTCGCGCCTGCTCCGGCGCTTTACCCGGGTATCCAAGCGAGTGCCAGCATCGTAATATCCCCCCTCCCTCTCGACTCTCCTGTTCCCCCGTTTGATATATACCTTCGCGGAGCGTCGATTCTTGTCTTTCTTTACGCTTTCCTTTTGTTCTTTTGCCCCCCCCCCCCCCACCCCCACCCTTCGCCCCGCTGCCTCCCCCCCTGCCTCCCACAGCTCACTTTCCCTCCCCTGCCCTGCCCATCGTATCCTATGCCTTTGTCTCCCAAGGCCATTCTCATTCCTTTTTATCCCCCATCATCCCCATCACGTATGTATAGTTTTCGCTTGCTTTCTTCCTGTTGCGGTTCCTGTCTTTCCTCTCTTCTCTTCTCTCCTCTCATCTGTTTTCCTCGCTTCCCCTTCCCGTTGGCCGTTTTGGCCACATGCTCCCACAGCCTCCTATAGCCTATCACAGTGTGACGATCCCTGTCCAGGATGGAGAGACCCAGTCTTTTCTCTTTTCTCTCCACCTCCACTCCACTTCCACCTCTACCTCTACCTCCACCTCCACACGGGGTTGATTTTGATCCTACATTATGTTCTGTCAACGTTCCAGTTCGACGTGCATCGAGACGTTCGTCGATCATCGGTCGATGCCGATGCAGCGCCTGGCCTGGGTAGAATGGCAGGCGCGTTGGCCTTGGCGGCTCACCTAAAACCTAATAGGGCCTAATAGTCCATCGTACCGTGAACACCACCTATTCCACAGGCAGCGTTGGATTCCAAGCCCAACCAGCCCAGAATGAAAGAACAATGAAGAGTGGTTGAACAAGGGAGAAGGAAGAACGCAGTGGTTAGGAGCCATGATATGGTTGTTTGGGCTTTAAAGAAGAACGTGTACTAAGATACTGGATTCAATGTTCAACGTATATCAAACGTTCAGTGGTAGTGGATCAGTAAGCAGCTACCTAGCTCAGGCGGAAGAGCGGTGGGCTCATAATTGTCGTGTGACCCACAGGTCGTCGGATCAAGACCGACGGTAGCTACTCTTTTTTGTTTTGTTTTAGTTGTTTTTGTTATTGTTACGGCCTCGTTCTTTTTTTGACACGGCACGCAGCTTCCCCTCCTTTGGATTTCCGGTCGCGTGGGTCCCGGCTCGATAAGCTTCGTATCTGCAGCTAGTGAGAAGCGTGCAATTGCTATAGTGACTGCGCCCCGTGTACGCAGAACCCTTTTGCATCTTCTGCTGATGCATGGCGAACGATTGATGGATCATTATATGATGGGCGTCGTGAACGGAGAACCAAACGCCGGAGGAAGAAGAGCGAGGTCGGGTCTAGCCGATAGAAGCGTTTCGTATCCTCCTGACCGCCTGACCTTGCTCACATGCACTGCTCACAGCTTCATGCATGCTCACTTCGTGCTTCAAGCTTCAAAAGTTGGTTCAAGTTAGTGATTGGAAAGCAATTGGCATTGCCATTGCTAGACGGGCTTATAGGCCAAGGGAAAGCCAGAGGACCGCGTGACCAAAATTAAAATCTTCCGAAGAGGTAGCGCGTTAGAGCGCAATGGCTGTGCTACAGCTAGCGTCTGCTCTCGAAAGATTATCGAGCCAAGATAACACGCCTGGGCGGACCGATATGGCAGCAGGATCTCGGTGACCTCACGCGCCATGCACATGCTCCACAGGACGTTCCTCGTCTCCCCTCTGTCGCCGCTCGCTCGCCCTATCGACTATCCCTGGACGCTATCGATCAGCCAACTACCCGGATATGAGAAAGCGGCTAATGTGCGCAAGCCAGAGGAAGAGAAAAAGCGGACATGCATGCAAACCAGCCAAGTAGAACGTGAACGTGAACAGCACATCCATCTACTTGGCCTGCTGACCAAGGTAGTATTGGTAACCATAGTACGCAACCATGATACCGATAGGAATGAACATCAGCACCGAGCTCCTGGGCGTGGAAGGGGGCGAGTGCCAAGCAGGTTAGTATGACGCTGGGAGAAGAGCTGGGTAGAGGGGGAGGGAGAACGTACGATCCGCCCTGCTTGGAAGCCGTCTTGACCTCGGGTGTGGGACCGGACAGCTGCACAACAAATAAGAGAAATTAGAAAACCCGTTTTCAGGGAGGGAAAAAGGATCAAGAACCAAGGACCAAGGACCCGTTGAACGTACCGCCACCCCGTCCAGGTCGCCAACCAGCATCGGAACGAGCAATTGCCGTGCATCGTCCGAGTGGCCCACATCGTCAAATGCCTCGGTAGCGTCCTTGCCAGCCTCAGCAAGGAGGACCTCGTCTCCCCCTGGGTGCTCATCGACAAAGTCCGTCACATTGTACACCTTGCCGTTGATGGCCATCCAGCAGTCCGACGCCTTGTTGTGCTCAGCGAGCGTCGCAGCAGAGATCTTGGTAGCCATGGTGGGAGGGGAGGAGGTCGATGAGGCCTGGCGCTGAGGTGGTGGGAAGAGAGCGGCAGAAACCTGCCTATCGGAATGCTTCCACACTTAAGTCCCAGTGCGGGCGCCAGGAAGCGGGAAATGAGAAGCCAGCCACGTTGTCCACTGCGATCGGTGCAAGCCAGCGCTGATGGGGATGCGCCATGGGTGATGCGTGATCGTCGAGTTTGCGCAAGGCGGGTGGCAAGCCAGTTGGGCGAGAGGATCTGTGAAGCGTGACGGGTGACGCGTGCGCGTGAAGCTGGGAAGCAGCAGGCCACACTGGCGCCGTGCTGGGCAATTATTAATAGCCGCCCGTGGGACCTCGGCCACACTCGGCCTATTTGGGCGGCAAGACCCACGGCGGGGACAACAGAGGCCGTGTGATAGGATGGGCTCATGTGCTTCACACTCGTCGGCCACCGCTACAGGACGTAACAAAGCCACAGGCGTACCCAGTACACTACACTGACGGTGTGGAGAACCTCAAACGCATCCAGGGAGGCGGCTTTGTTGTTGGGGCGGGGGGGTACCGAGTATCGGCGCGCTTGAAGCTTGAAGCTTGAGCTATGCGTTGATTCAACTCAGTTTCGCTTCCTTGGGGGGCGCGGCGTCCAAGTTGGACCATGTCAGGGTCATCGATGCGTCGCATCAGTAATGGATGATGGAGATGATCCGCTTGGGATCCGAGGGGTGCGGTTTATGCATGAAACCCTGCCGCAGCACCCCAGTGTCTGCGCGCTTAAACGCACAACCGTATGGAACTCGTAACTAGTACTAGTACCCAGTAACTGCTGTTGACATCCGTCCTAGGACCGCGCGGACCCTGAGTCACGTGAGTCAGCTTTCATTCCTTCCGAGCTCGCACCAGTCTTCTGGACGAGTCAGTCGCAGAAGCTTCTTAGTCCAATACGACGTTCAGTGCTCACATTCTGTGGTAGTAGCGAGGCCGACAGAGTTACATCCTTATCTGCTCATCCCTGAGCTGGCCAAAACTACACCCACAACCATGGGCGCCAACGCTAACACCGATCTCTCGGTCAGCGACACCACAATGGTGAACAAGCGCGATTACTGGACACCAACCGGTCGCGATCCGCCACCGATTGGCACCGACAACGAGGAACTCATGATGCTTTGCGCCGAAGCGCACCTGTGGTTCAAGAAGACGAACGACATCGATGTCGTTAAAGAGAAGATCAACAGAGCTATACACGACAGAGCCGAGTGGCTTGGATGGAAGGACGAACCTACGTCTATCACGACAAACTGGGTTCGACGGGCTACGAATTTTGTGGTGCAAAACATCCACCAAATGGAAACTCAACCCAACGCAACTTTGGGGGCACCTACAGGCGCAGCCTCGCGACCCGAGTACGACCTTTACAGATCACTACGCGAGTCTCCCACCAAGAATATCAAGTGGCCTGATCTGAACAAAGACCCGTCCGCCTACAGCGCTTGGGAAGACGAATTTCTCTTCGCGATAACAGATGCCCACCCCCACGCAAGCGACGTCGTCCAGAATGGTCGCAGCTCCCGCTACTTCACCGAGGACCTCGACAGACGCTTGCACAACCTTCTTAGGGAAGCCATGCCGTCAACCCTCTTCCGGACGATCCGCACCCACCACGAAATATCATGCACCCAGGACACGCTGAACATGCTGCGTCAGCGGTATGGATATACGCCTACCGCAAACAGAGGGCCTCTACTCATTCGCTACTTTTCGGCCGACCAAGGAAACCGATCGGGTCGAGACTACCTCGACTACATGGAAGAGATCAGTGCAAGCCTGACGCGAGCGGGCATCCCACTTACGGAAGAGCAGGAACGCACTGGGATCCTACTCGGCTTACGCGACATGAGCATTCGCCAGCGTGAAGAGCGCTCGAGTCTAGACAAGTTACGGCAGGCCGTGATGGACATACCAGCCGCCACGTATCCCGGTGGAGAAAGGAAGAGAAACGGAGGCAAGCCGGTCAACGGAGGAACGCCTTGGACTCGACCCGACAGCGGGGGACGACCCACCAGCGGGGGAAAAAACTCCAGCGGGGGCAAAGCCGGCGACGACAACCTCGCGGACACAAAGACCAAGGGGCAAGACCGCACCAACCAACCCTGGCGCAGCGCGACGTCTAATAAACCTGTTGTCCCTCCGCAACCCAGGCCGAGCCAACGCTCACGTCGCTCAGAGAGCGAGCTCTCCCGAGTCTGAAGTGATTGACGTTGATGCGGGCACAGCTGACTACTAGGAACTCGGGGGCGAAATGCGAATCATCCGGGCATTATATGACAGTGGGGCATTCCCATCCATTTGGAAAGACAAATCCGTCTTCACATCCATGACCCCTTGCGACGACGAGATAGAGGTTGCTAACGGGACACATGTAAAGGCGGAAGGACGAGGCACGGCCACAATCCGTATCCGATGCTTAGGAGGACACCAAATGGAGATAAAACTCCCCAACAGCCTATACATGCCCCGTTTCAGCCGAAATCTCGTCAGTGTATCACACCTGTCGAACACCGGAATCGCATCATACTTCGCCCCACACCAGAAGGGTATCTGGCTTGGTAACCCAGGATCCACCCTACGAAAAGTAACCGGCAGTGACTATCAATTCACGATCTTACACAACCCGCGAACGCCACCCACACCCCTGCGGGCCATGGCGACCAAACCGATCAAACCGGCCGACCCACCCTCAACCCCAAACTCCCTCGCAGCATCCCTGGCCCTGGACCACGTCTCTAAAGCCCACAAACGCTGGAACCACGCAGCCATCGACCTCCTCCCCTGGCTTACACGATCGGAAACCGCAGGCCTCCGCGTCACAGCCAAGCATATCTCCCTCTGTCGTTCAGAGTGGGATTGCCCAACATGCGCGGTGGCACTAGCGACAGCATCGCCCCATCCGAGCCGGGACCGCCTCCGATCCAAAAGACCTTTCGAGGTCCTCCACGTCGACGTAGTAGACCTCCCCCGGGTAACCGGCATGGGGCACGGATACGCCCTCGTCGCCGTTGATGACTTCACGCGGTACGTCTTCACCACAGCGATCCCGACAAAGGGCGCTGCAACGAAGGAACTGCGGAACCTCATATTGCGGGAGCAACGCTACGGCCCGGACAGACTGCTGCGGACTTTGCGCACGGACAACGCCCCCGAATTGACAAGCGCACTGCAACCTTTTCTGGACGAGCAAGGCATCACGTCAGAACGGACAATCCCGGGGCAGAGTGCTAGCAACGGTGTGGCTGAGCGTGCCATCCGAACCATAACGACTCGTGCAAGGCAGTTGCTCTTGGGTACAGGTCTTCCGACGTCGGACTGGTGGGAACACAGCCTCCACGCTGCGTGCTTCACCCAAAACCAAATGCCACTCAAAACATCCGGGGAAGACAACAAATCGCGATTTGAGCGATACAAAGGCCACGCATACTCGTTACCGATGCAACCCTTTGGCCGCGTTGCATACCTCCATCTGCCCGAGTCACGCCGCGCCGAGCACAAGCTCAGCGCGCGGCAGAGGAAGGTATGCTGGTAGGATACCACCATCAGCGCGGATCAAAGGGATGGCTCTTCGCCACATACCAACCATCCCTGGGTACCTTCACCTACCGCTGGTCGAAACCGTACAAATGGGGCAACGCCATCTACCCCCATCTCCACCCCACCCTTCCCACCCGACATCTCCAAATCACCTCAAATTAAAATCGACAGTGAAAAAACGCTAACCCTACTCCGCAGCCGCGCAGCACCCATGCCCGAACCGCCGCCACACCCAGACACCCGCTCCACCACCACCCCCCCTCCGCCCGCACCACCACCACCCTCCAGCCACGCACCACCCGCACCTCCCTCGACCTGCACACACTCCCAATCGCTGACGACCCCACCGACACGACCTACCATGCTCGTGCTGCAGCCGCCACGCCCCACTGCGCCGCACCAGAGATCGGCATCGCCCGCCCCCTACCTGACACATCCGCCCCCCCGTTTGCCGACACAGTTCAACCTCCCGAATACGCCGCCATGACTGCTCTCAGCGCACCCATCCACCCGGACACGGTTCAGCTCACCAAGGATGGCGTACCCCTCGCTCCCAAGACGCTCAAGGGTCTCGAGACTCACCCCTCCTTTGCCATGGTCAAGCAGGCTATGGCCGACGAGGTGGCCACACTCGCGCGATACGGCACCTACGAGGCTACGTACCCACCACCGGGTGCACAAATCCTCATAGACTATGGCGCATCACCACAAAGACGGACGCCGAGGGCCGGTTCCTGCGCCACCGCGCGCGCTTTGTCGCGGGCGGACACCAACAATCGGCCGAGACTTGGGGCCAGACGTTCGCACCATCGGTGCGCACACCTGCCATCCTGACCCTCGTCGTGCTGGCCGAGAAGTATAAGTTTGGCCTCTTCTCGGCGGACGTCAATGCAGCGTACCTGAACGCCCCCCTCGAAGAAGCAGTCTACATCCGCCCACCCCCCTACTTCCCCGAAGCGGGTGGTCGCGTGTGGCGTCTCAAGAAGAGTCTATACGGGCTACATCAGAGCGGAGCAAACTGGGCACGATACATCCGGAACCTGCTGCGTGACAAGCTCGGCTTCACGCAAAGCTTGACCGAGCCCTGCTTGTTCGTGCGCGCTGCACCACCGGGTGAGCAGATCCTCCTGGCGGTCCACACCGACGATCTGCTCCTCGCATGCAAGTCACACCAAAAGTACGAGGAGTTTATGGCCGAGATAAACACACACATTGATGTTCGTGGTAACGGTCCCCTTCACTACCACCTGGGATGCCAATACGATCGGATCGGTGGGGAGCTGTACCTGAGCCAACCAAAGTTCATCGAGGAAGTGGTGGCAAAGCACCACATCAAAGCCCCGTGGATCCGGACTCTCCCACATCCCGTACGGATGATACCGCCCGTGCCGACCCTGAACCCCCATCCCTCCCAGCCTTGCGCAAGGCATATCAGGGGAAGATCGGATCGGGACTGTGGGCTGCACGAATGGGCCGGCCTGACTCCCTCTTCGCTATCACGCCGCCCTCAGCAGAGCCGCTGCCGACCCATCGCAGCAGCATCATCAAGCAGTCGATGACTTCCTTCGCTACCTGTACCATACTCGAGGAAAGGGCCTGAGGTTGACCCCAACATCAGATGCACCGGCCATTGCGCTGTATACAGATTCCGACTTGGCGGGATCCCATCCAGGCACGCTCCACATCTGGATGCCTACTGATGGTGTACGGTGTGCCGGTGTCGTGGCGATCCATTCTTCAGCCGAAGAGCGTTACCAGTACCCGCCGCCGAATATACGGCAGGATATGATGGACTGGTTGACGCCAACTATGTCAAGAACATCATGATCGAGCTTGGGGCCATCGGCGAGGGTACACCCATTCATTGGTATTGCGACAATAAGTCTGTCGTCGATCTCGCCCACAAATTTGGCAGCACCGGCAAGCTCCGAGAGCTGAAGATCCGGTACCACAATGTACGGCAACACGTGGACTCGGGCGAGGCCATACTTGTACACATCCCCGGCGAAAGGAACCCAGCGGACGTCCTCACCAAGCCTCTCGGCCGTCCCGCCCTGACAAGCCATCTTGCTCAACTCCGCGTCGAGGAGATGGATCCAGTCCACATGACTGGGCCCTCCGGTCAGCGGGGGTGTTGACATCCGTCCTAGGACCGCGCGGACCCTGAGTCACGTGAGTCAGCTTTCATTCCTTCCGAGCTCGCACCAGTCTTCTGGACGAGTCAGTCGCAGAAGCTTCTTAGTCCAATACGACGTTCAGTGCTCACATTCTGTGGTAGTAGCGAGGCCGACAACTGCCGCCACCAGCGTACCCAACCATCAGCTGGCAGCACTCCGCAAGGCCGAGGGAGGTGAAATGTTCACTGGCGCCTCATGTCGAGTTCTCCATTTTCGGATGCGATGCGATAGCTTCGCTGGTCCATGGCCGATGGCCGATGGCTTATCACGCCAGCCTACCCCTCCCCACGCACACCCCACCTCACCTTCCTTGCCTTCCCGCTTCGCTTCGACCGGCACGTTCGACCGCACCTTGCTTCGCCTTGCGTGCTTTCCAGCGGGCACAGTAAACAAAGGTTCGCCGTGCCTCGGTCAGCTCGTTGGGGACCGGGAGGGGGGATTGCCTGGCAGCCTTTTTTGCCGAGCATGTCCATAGGCTACTATGTGCGCAAGGACCGCAGCAGGATGAGCACATTCCTCTCCTTTCTCTTAAGCAAAGCAAAGCAAAGCACACGCAGACGTCTGCTATGGAAACCTTGTTCCTTCCCGCCCCTAAAGAGGATGCAACAACCACAGGAGAAAGAGAGACGAATGGGAATGGCAGCAAGGGTAGGACGACAAAGAAAATGTGTATACTGGGTGCACGGCATGCCATCATAGGCAGGGGCAGATGCACACGCACAACGGGTACCTGGTACGGTGGATCGGAGTGCCAGTGCCAGTGCCCTCGTGCCATGAGGAGGAATGAACAGGAGGTAGGAGCGATAGGAGCAACAGGAGAAAATAGGAATGGCGCTAGTAGATAATCAATGCTCCATGCTCAATAGCTCAATACTCAATCATCGACATCACGGATAAACGAACAAGACAGTAAGCGTAACGGAAGACGGGAGCAAGCTACGCATCGACCACTGCGTCGGCCACGTCGTGGCGACAGAGCGGACAGATGCGCGAATGGAGAAGCAACCGACGAGCGCAGTCGGCATGGAACCTACGGTTGGCAAAGGTCAGTCCAAGTTCCAAGTCCAAGTCCAAGTCCAAGTCCAAGGTCAAGGTCAGTCCGTTGTCTCTGGCACGGTTTGGTTCCGTCGGGAAAGGGAAGGGGACAAGTCGGGAAGAGGTATGTGTGTGTGAAGGGGGGGGGGGAGGGACGTACACATGCAAACAAGGAAAGATACAAGCCAATTGGCTCGGTCGGAACTGAGCCACACAAATCGCACACGTTTCCACCCGTACGCCAGCCACTTCGAGTTTCTGCTTCGTCCGGCCCTCGGCGGTGGTGCGGCGGTAAATGAGGTCGACAGGGGCGACAGGCAACGACTCGATCTCTTCTTCAGTAGGAACGGGCGGGCGAGACCGGACGATAGGTCCACCCTGTTGACCACGTGAACCACGTGAAACGTCCTCGGTTCCACCTGTCGTACCACCTCCTGCTCCGGCCGATGCGGGACCCAAAATGTCCCCCAGCAGCGTGAGCAACTCATAGTGGTCCCCTGGTTCCTCCAGCTGCCGCGCCAGCACATCCAGCTCCGTCACCTCGGCCCCAGCGGGGACAACAATACGTAGTGGACCGGGTGCGTCGGATAACGCACGTTCTTCCCCTGGCTCTCGTACGGGCGCAACAGGTCGAGTGGGCTGGGTGGCTGGGCTCGCATCCACGGTAGACGCAGCATTCGATGGTGGTACTCTGGCCAACGAGGTTTGAGAAGAGGAGCTGGGCCTTGGTGCCGGGGGAGGAGGGGGAGGGCGTCGGGTCGGAGGAAGCGGCGCAGACGGGGTCCCAGATACCGCTGTCTCTGCCTCTGCCTCTGGACCAGGGGGAGCAGGGGCGACGGGTGGGACAGGTGAAGTGACGGTCAAAATGGGTGCAGCCCCCGTCCCCATTCCCAGTCCCACCAGCGACGCAGCTCGG
Source organism: Moniliella sp. 'wahieum' (assembly GCA_003971905.1). NCBI lineage: Eukaryota > Fungi > Basidiomycota > Moniliellomycetes > Moniliellales > Moniliellaceae > Moniliella > Moniliella sp. 'wahieum'. The sequence goes on along the minus strand of RSEE01000089.1, from coordinate 74,450 downwards.
TGGGGGTGGTCATCTTCATGGTAGCCATCGTAAATCCCAGCAATGTCCGTATACCCTGCCGAAGACGCCGTGCTCATCCTGCTTTGTCTTCCCGCCTCACTTCCAGCTGGACTACCCGGCGCTGGGCTGGTAGTTGGAGGAGGTAGACTGAGACCAGGGTTCTCAATTGGCTCCCTCACAGACGCAGCTGTGAGTTGCTGTGCGGCAGAAGCGGGTTGCAACGGAGGGGGAAAGCGGAGGGCGGGCCCGGGGGGGGCTGGGAAGAGTTGGAGTGCGTAAGGGCGGGCTACGTCTGTTTGACCCCCAGCTTTCCCGGTTGTTGGATAGGGAGATAGCAGTTGGGGAGGGCGTAGCTGCATCAAAGGAAATGGAAGGGATCGGAGGCACCGTCATAGGAGATGGGCTGGCATCCGCCCCGACAGCAAGACCAGCGGTACCCCCTGTGGCAACTGAGATAATTCCCTGCCCTCGGATTCAGTGCGACTGGCGGTTAAGGAACCTCCCTCCCCAGACAATTGGCTCATCACTGGCCCCGGCTGCCTCCGCTGAGGGAGCGGGGAGCAGGAACGTGGCGAGGGCTTTCCGGCGGCACAGGCAAAGGTGGACGTACCCTCACCGCCCCTGCACCCCCCGAGCGAGATTGTACGGGGAGCGGAGGAGCGCGCGGCTGGGTAGCCTCAAACTGTTGTACCAAGCGCGAAACCGCTGTGTTTCGTCTCCCAGCCGGAGGAGGCGGGGGGGTGGCCGACGGGGTGGCACGCGCACAGGGTGAGTGTCTTCCGTTGCGTCCGTTTCCACCACGACTGGGAGGCGCCCTGAGGGGTGAAGGGTCAATCCCAGTGATCCCTCTTCCCCGTGAGAAGCATTGGCCAAGGAGTGCGGGCGATGAGGGAGGACAGGGGAAGTAACGTCTTCAGGGAGGCTAGCAAGAGCAGGAGGGGCAGGGGTGGGAGGGAAGTGCCGTGTCTGGTCTGTAACGGGAGGCAGACGACCTTCCTCGGAGGCGGCGGAGGCGGTAACGTGCGTCTGCGACGCAACGAAACAGGAGATGTGAATACCGCATCTTCCTCCTCTTCGGCAGTAGCAAATGTATTGACCGTCGTGGCGGGGCTCGCGCTTGGGCTGGGGTTGGAGTTGGAGTTGGAGGTTAGGTTTGGGTTTGGAGTTGGGTTTGGGTTTGGGTTTAGTTCGGGACGCTCAAGATTACCCGTGGTGTGAGAGCGTGCGCCGATCAACCGTTCAAGCGCATTGATCGCGTCGCCATCTCCTCCGTCCGTCTGCCCCCGATCCCGTAACTGAGTAATGTAGTCCAGCATACTCTCCCGCGCCGCGCCCAACTCATCCTGCCCACTGGAGTGGGGCATCATGCTCGCCGGCCGTCCCACCATCGTGGAGGCACGATGCAGTCCCGTTCCCGCACCGCGTCGACGAGGCACATATCCGCACCGAGCATCGACTGTCGTCCGAGCGTACGTCTGCGTCCCAACTCGTTCATCCCAAAGTAGCCGGCACGCGCATCGGCACTGGCCCGCGCCAGAGCCAATTGCGACGGACCAAGAGGCACCGTGCGTCCGTCCCGTTTGATAGGTTCAGGGGGAGGGCGGGAAAGCAATCCCATTTGTACAGCTGGAACCCGGGTACTCGATTGCTCCGAGGACCGCTCTGCCTCGTTCTGAGCAGCCCGCTCGGGAAGCGGCGGCGCAACCAACGCTGGTCCCATCGTTCTGCGGCGAGGGGAGGAAGTTGGCGAGTCGGAATCACTGTTGCTCTCATTTTCGCTCGAACTGGAACTGGAAGTAGTCGATGAGGGAGGCGAAGATGCGTCTGGAGGACCCGACAGGCGTGCAGGCGCTCGCGGAACCTCCACATTCCAATCTGGATGCGGCTCCTGGGGCCTACGTGCCCGATTGGCACGGGCTTCAGCGGCTGCAGCCATGCGAAGGCGCCGGAGACGCACCTCTGCATCCCTGCCTTGCTCAGGGGAAGGAACAGGTTCGTCGTCACTCGACTCGTCTGTGCTCGCCTCGGCACGAGCCAGGTACCTCTCTGCTGCATTTTGGAGTGACTCACGTTCCCGCGCCCGCATCCGTTCAAGTGCAGCCATCTCCTCTTCCCATTGAGCATCCGAGTCCGAGTCCTCCCCGCAGGAAGGCGATCACTTTCCGAACCAACTCCTTCCTCGGCCGAGACAAGTTCATCGCTTTCTGATCCCGACTCGAGATCAGTCGAGCCAGACTGGGGCACTACGTCCTTGGCCGACCCGCATTCTTCTGGTGAGCGGGCAGGCGGGGCCCGGGCGAGCTCGAGAGAAGGAAGTCCTGGCTCGACATGGGACGGGGTGAGCCCCCCACAAGGCGGCCCGCCGCATCGCGGCCGACGCTGCATCCCCAGGGTTGTAGGATAGACGAGCATTGGACCGGTGCTGACGGGGCGAGTGGGGTGCTTGGGCCGAAGCAGGTCGTTGACGCGCGACCGTAACGGCTGACTCGGGGGGAAGTACAGTAGAAATGGGAGTGCTGTCTGCAGGCCGATGGGTTGTCTCGCCAGTTGGAGGGGTGAAGATCGACTGGACCGTCCGTAAGCGGAACCTTCGAGAGGGATGGGCCAAGACGGGTTCACCTTCCAAACGAAGAGCGGTGGGAGGCAACTCGGCATGGGCCTCTGCCGCTCGGGAGCAATGCAGGGAGCAGGGATGGTTCAGCTGAGAGTCGGTTTGCTCAGCCGAATTATTCTGCTCAATGTCCACCGCAATGTCCGAATCCACTTCTTGTCTGCCATCTCATTTCGAATCCGTTCTCAATAGTAAGCCCAGCACGGCGGTCTGCTCCCATCGCCTTCGATCCGGAGGCAGGCGAGAGAGGGACGGTCCGACGTTTCCCCTCGACGCGGAGGAAGTGTCCGATTCGGTCCCTTCACTATCCGAAACAAGGGAGGAGGCGGACTGCGTGCTGTCCACGGTGGTGGGGCGTCATTAGAATAGACCGGAGCCGCCGTTGAGGAAGAAAGATTTTCCCTTCCGGCCTCTTGAGCCGCTCGAGCTTCTGCTTGGACCATGCGATGCAGCTGCTCTTCGAACATGGACCATTCATCATGGCTATCCGGATTGGCGGTGGGTACGGAGACCAGGGAAGCTGCCTGTGCGCCCGGGGGGATCGTGTCTTGTTGGGACGCGGGAGGATCGGAGATAGGCTGCTCCACCCTCTGCCGGGTAGGCCGATGCGTATCCAAATCCCGTTCGGACTGAAGAGCAGAAGTGGTTTGCGCCCTTGGACGAGGTGCGGCAGTTCTTTCCCGTCTGGCCGGGCGTGGCTGGGACGGGCCCTCGGCACGATCCGAAGGACGATCACGACGCTTGCGGGTGCGGGGGGCGCCAAAGGTATGGGCAGGTTGGACAACATACGCTGCGTTGGGCTGGTGGGCAAGGTGTGGCGTGTGGGCCAATACGAATTCTCCCCCCGATGCGCTACTGCTCTGGGCCAGTTGGGGGCGGCGGGCCACAGGAGCATTGATCCCGCCCAGTCCAGATGGATTGGTGTTGCGTGGTGCGGGGCTGGTGCGGGCCGGAGAAGTAGGCCGAGTGTCTTGCGTGGGGATGGCCAATTGGTCCTCCTCGGAAGAGGGGACGGGGAGCGACGCTGGTGTGAGGGGCTGGCAGAACCGCTGCCCCTGGATGGAGAAGGGGCACGAGGAGGCGAGAGCAAGTCTGTGTCCCCTTGGCTGTCCGATATGGTCCTCCTCATGGAGAGTGCGGGTCCTTGAGCCATGGCCAGGGGGGAGCCGACAGCGTGGAGGATGTGTTGTCCAGGGACAGGGGTATACCCTCCCCCCCAACCGGAGATGGGGCCCAAGGGCCCAGCCGCGCCCTGGATCGAGAGCGACGGCATGGATTGAGACGGAGCCATAGCCGACGATCCCAGCGGCGGTTGTGGCGTGGAACTGTGGGAGGAAGGGGGAGGGGGTTCTCCATTGGCTGCGGCAGCGGCAGCGCGAGCACGATCTTGTTTGGCACGAGCCTCTTTTTTAGCCCGCCGCGAGCGGGCCTGGAGGTTGTCCGGCGGGGTGAGGGCAGAGGGTCCGGGATTGGAGGGCAGAGGAGACCGTCGATCGCGCGTTCGGTCGCGGTGCGTGCTGTTCGGAGGGAGGCAGTTCCGGCGGTCCCGACGAAGGAGTGACGTCGATGCTGGGGACAGCGAGGGGGAAGGGGCGGGCTCACCGCGCGCCTGGGTCTTCTTCTTGCGGCGCGGACGGGGGGCGGAGGGAGCGGGAGTGGGAGCGGGGAGGGCGGAGGAGGGGGGGGGGGGGCGGGGGTGGGGGAAGGGTAGCTCGGCAGGAAGCCGACGCGCACGTCGGGCTGGGCGGCACTGAGGGGCGCCGAGGCGCCAGGAGCGGGGGGGATGCCGGCGGCCCAGGTGGTGGTCGGGCGGACGAGGTTGGGCAGCAGGCCGACGCGGACATCGAGCTGCTCGGGCGAGAGGGCAGCCATGGCGGCGTCGCGGGGGGCCGCCGAGGCGTCGGGGCGCGGCCGGCGGGGGAGCATGCGCAAGTCCACCGCCTGGGAGAGCGCGGTCGGCGGCCGGCGGGTGGAGGATGGTGGCGGGGGGGGCGTGGCGGCAATTCACGACGACACCGGACTGCGGCCGCCGCATCGACGGATCAATAAAAGCTACAACACCAAACGCTGAACATTGCATGCACCGTTGAACTTAATTGCTATTGAACCTGTCCATCCCACACGCTCGCACAGGCCGCCCCCCACAGGCACAAGTGAATGCAATTCACAGCAGACTACACCCCCCCCTCCTCCATCTGCGCACGCCGCAGCCGCCGCGCCAAGTCCGGGTCGAGCACGTGCGTCGAGCGGATCTGGTTGCCCAGCGTCAGCCACCCCGGGCGCAGATTGTGCCGCCGGCCAAACAGCTCCAGCTTGCGCCCGCCCGGCGCCAGCCGCTCAATCATCCCGTACAGCTCGTCGGGCTTGCGCGACGTATCTCTCACCTCGGACACCAGCGCATCCGCACTCAGTCCACGCAGCGCCCACGACGGCACCACTTCCCCCGGCAGCGTGCCCGGCGGCAGTGCCGGTCGTGGCCGTCCCCCGGCACGGCAGGCAGAGTGGACGTGGCTCTGCCCAGCTGAACCACATCCGGCACAAGCTCCGGCCGGCCCGAATTGGGTGTTGCATTCAGGCTGTTGTCCGCCTCGTCGGCTGGGTCTTCTGGGGGTTTGCTATCCTCCCCCAGCTTGATGGCGACCAAACAGTGTTCCTTGGAATGGTTGATCCAATGCCCCGTGCGTCCGGTGCGAACCAGGCGCTGAGTGTGGCCTGTCTTGATCCAGACAATCTCGTCGATCCGGGCATACCCCCAACCAGCCAGGCAATCCCGTGCAATGTCCATCGCCCGGCCTGTAACCCAAATGAAGAGCAACCCCCCGGGTTTTTGTAACTGGCCTAGCTGTAGGTCGAGCAGCTGGGCATCAGATAGGACGCCATACGGCAAACTCATGTGGATGTCCCACGGCGGGTCGAGCATCACAACGTCCCACAGTCCCTCGCCCAGCACGCGGCCCAGTTCAAAGTCCCGCACATCGCAATTGATCCATTGAGCGGGCGGGGTGGCCCGTGTCAGCGCCTCCAGTTCTTCGGGCACATCAATCGAGATGGTATCGGTTTCTGTGTGCGCAGGCGTGGGGCAGGGGAGCAGCCACCGATCGAGCCCGGACTGGGTCAGCGCTTCACGCGGGCGGAACGCTCGAGTACTGAGAACGGAAGGAATCAGGTGGGTAGGGAGCCTCCCATTGAAACACAGGAGCAACCGACGCCGAAGGATCTGGGGGCCGCTCAATGCGAAAGTGGAGGTAGCGACAGGTTTTCCTCCGGTGGCAGGTAGAGAGGTAAGAGCAGTGTCCCAACGACGGGTCGGTCTGTGGCATGGGGTCGGGCACAAAGTGAATGTTGGCGCAGGGCGACCAGAGGATCTTCGCGCCGCCTACTGCGCGACGGTGGCATCGCATTCGGCGCGGGTCAGGTGCTGAGAAGGGCTGGAAGCGGTTGTCGGTGCTGTGGAGGAGGCGGGTGAGCAGGCGCTGCTTGGCAGTTGGGCGCTCGAGGAAGGAGGCGGTAAGGGAGCCAATGGCGGCGGTGCGGCTGCCGGTGGGGAGGGGTGCCGACTCGTGCGTCACACGCCGGCGCAAGCGCCGGTGTGGCGTTCATGGCAGTGGTAGGCGGCGAGCCAGACGGCGGAGTGCTCGGCTGGACTCAACATCCAGAGCCGCCCGCGTGGCGCCTGACGTAATGTCCAGCGGGAGCGGCGGGCGAAGCCAGCCAGGCCGTGCTTTCTTGCCGGGGCCGCTCCACCACCCGACCCCCCCCCACCCCCCCCCCCCCACCCCCCCACCACCCACCCCTACCTTCGTGCCGTGCGCCGCGGGATGGCGGATGGAGCATGCCACACACACCGGCCAGCAGCTCTCCATCTCGGGCGACGTCGGCCTCCATGGCGCCGAATCCTTGGCTTGGGACGACTCGGTCGGGCTTGGGGCGGACCCAGTCAAGCCCCCGTCCGCGCTGCTATCCCCAGCGCTGACCGCCTCACCAACTCGGACGAGTTGGATCTTGAAGAACCTGCCGTGACCGCACTCGCGAAGCTACCAAGCGGACCGAGAAGTGTGCCCAGCACCTCACTTGCCCTGTCACCCGAGCAGCGCGCTCGTCTGGACCACTACCTGGTCGCCGTCGTGATTGGTCAGTTTGATCTCACGCATGGCCCTGTCGCAGAGACTGTGGTCCCCCCGACACCTGACAGGAGCCAGGCTACTCGTCCATCCTCTCGTTTCGGTGATCGATCTTCCCATCGACCACCGCCTCCGCCCACGCCGCCAGGTCCCTTGACGCCAAGTGAGTGTGAGGCCCTCGCTCTCTCCGCTTTCCCCGACCGGTTGGACACGGCGACAGGAGAAGGGGCGGTGGCTTACACAGCCTCCATCAAGGTGGACCGCCCATTGGATCGCGATAGGGCCGAAACTCCCGTACGTTCCAGCGAGGATGGGGCACGTCAGCGCCCAAGTGTGGGCGATGTTGGAGCAGCAACTGTTCGTCTGTCAGAAGACTATTATGACGACCTCGATGGCGAACATGGGTGTAAGGATGCAATGAAACCGGTGGATGCCCGCCCCTATAACGGAGAAAGCGACCCGCGCACCCGCTCTCTTCTTATGGGCCTGCCCCATTCGGCCACCACGCTCCATCATGCTGCGTCCGAGTACCTCACTTCAGCTCTTTCGGCTCGCTCTTCTTCCCAGCCCCCTCGCATGGGCCACTCCACGACTAGTAGGTCTCTCGGTAGTAGATCTCGATCTCGCTCTCGCTCCCGCTCTCGCACCCCTGCACCGCCCATCCGAGTCGACAAGAGCGACGAGGTGGACGACCGGTACTACCTCTTCGTCTACTACCGGCAACGTGCCGACCCTACCCTCCCCCGTGGCTACTTTCAAAAATCCTTGGTCATCGTCACCTCAGCCCGCCCTCCCGCTCCCCTGGTTTCCCTCTGGATCAGGCTGGTAGAGGTGGTGGGGGAGTGGTACTTTGACCGTGCCCAAACGGCCCAACAGCGACAAGACGTTCTTGACCACTTCTTACTCTCGGTCGCCTCTTGGCCTGCTCCCCGTCCAGGAGGGCGGGTGGGACTGAAACTCTCCTTGCCCTTCTTACCCTCCACACCTGGCCCCCCTACACACCCCGCTTCTCTGGAACTAGGCTTTGATGTCTCCTTCCCGCTCCTCAGTGAGTTTCAACATGCCCCCCATCCGAGCGTATCCAGCATAGGACAAACGATCCTGGCCTCCAGCGTGCCCGTCACTCCTCTCCTTACCGCTTTTGGTTTGGGCGGATCAGGAGCTCGGGGGCTGAACGAGTCGCTTAATTCTCTGGCACTCATATCCGACCTGTGGCTCTTGTGGGAATCCATTCTAATGGGTGATCCGTTACTCGTCACTGCACCCAAATGTGCCCGGCAAGCGTCTGATGCGGCCCTGCATATCGTCGGGCTCATCCGTCCCATCCCACCAGCAAGTCCAGCAAGGGAAGAAATGCACCCCGCTTTGGTGCGGGGTGCTGGCCTCTGCTCCCTGCCACTGCGTTGGCTGCGAATGCTAGCGTTGCCACCGAGGCCACCCCGGCCGGCACGTTGGGCCCTGGAGCTGTGGTAGGGACGACAGCGGGCCATGTGAGAGCTTGGACGTCTGCTTCCGCCAAGGAGAGAAAAGCTACGAATCTTGCCATTTTCCGATTGGGCGATGCCCCTGTGGATCAACCGATGGGACTTGCAGCACTACAAGCGCTAGGGGCACGGATTCCTGAGGGACTACTTCCCTCTTCTACCTTGCTTTCCAATTCTAGCGCATCGCACTCTCCCAGCCGCCAGGAAGCCGTCCTGCCCTCTCTTCCCCTAAATAAGACCAAGACCCGGTCCTCGTCCAAATCGCCCAAGCCACAGTTGGGCCTGTCCACCTCCCGTACCCGCAGGGTGCAGAGAGACCATCGGCTCATCCGTCATGCCGAAATGGCCGTCCGGTCTGGCAAGCAGGAAGAACGTACGTTGCCCTCCGCCTCGTCCCTGTTTTTTTTTTCATGATTCGAGTTGTACTGACTGCTGGTAGTGGATCAAGCCTCTGAGGCGATCCGACGCTACTTCCACGACTTGACCCAACGTTTTCTTGCCCCCTTGGAGCGGTACATTTCCTGTTCTTTGCTTTTGCCCGATACACTGGACCATGGGAGGCGGCAAGAGGCGGCGGACCGATTCGAGTTTGACGAGCGAATGTTTTGTGAGTCGCTCAAACGACATGGCACGTCCGTCAGCTTGCATCGTGCCTACATGGTCTTCAATCACCAGCAAGTCGTCGAACAATTTTACCTCGACTTTATCCATGGGCCTCATTTCCGTCCATGGCTCGCCAGTCGTCTCAGGGCCATTGTCCATGGCCGCGAGTAAGTCGCACGTTGCACGTTCCCCCTGGTTGCCTGCTCGTTCCGTTTCCCTCTACTGTTACACTCTCCTCCCCTCCCTCCCCTACTTCTAAAACCTCCCATTGGGTCATGGCAACTCACTTAATTGGCATTGGCACACTCCCTTACACTACACTACACACTGCACTCTCGCGCTTTGTTGGCACACCGGACACCTTCCTCACGTACTGAATACAACTACAAACCCCATTGGCGGGCTGTGTCACTGGTATAGTAGTAGGCAACGCGTGCAGATGTGTATCATGGCAGCAATAGGGTATAGAAACTAACATCAAGACGGTCACTAAGGTCACTAGTGTACTGTGGAAGTGTGCACTGACGCGGAAAAAGACAACTTAATTGAGAGAGTGGTAAGAATCAGTAGTAGGGTAGTTGTGGCAACATGAGTAAAAATCGAAGAAGGAAGAATGAAGCAGCTACTAGGAATCTAGTTGCTCGATTAACGCTCTAGCGCAAAAATGAACACTCTGGACGACAGTCACGGCGAGTGGATCGCGGACCATTCAACATTCAGGGGGGAACCAAGGACTGCTGTAGAGCATTTCCGCCACACAGTTGTTCTTGAGTACGGTGTGGGTCCCAGTGACAGAACCGGGAGCGGGGTGGGAGTCGCAGAGAGCCCACAGTTGGATGTAGGAGAAGAAGCTGGAAAAGCTGGGAGGATAGAGACGGCAGGGGAAAGAATGGTTTCTTGATTGCAGGGGCTTTGGTTGGCCAGGGGGGGCGATAGAGCACAAGGGGGTTGGCTTGGTGGGACAATGGAATAGAAGACAAGGGAGAAGGAATGAACTGAGGCGCAGGCTCAATAGTTTCCATGGGGGGCTGAGAGACGGCCAAGAAGAGTTGACGGAGAGAATCGGGGTAGGACTGGGACCAATGGGGTGGTAGCTTTGCGGAGCTAGAGGCGCGGGCTCCAAAGAAGTACGATGAGAGGTACGCATGGGAGGGGGCGGAAGAAGAGAGAGTCCAAAGGAGAGGAACTGATGGGGACTCTACCGCCGGCGGGTTCGGGGCTCGTTTCTGCCACTTTTCGGTTATCGGTGTCGCCATTAGGGTGTTGACCACGACTAGCTCTGCGCTTAGCCCGATATCTAGATTGCGCTTGACGGTTCTGCTCCCGTCGACGGAGCGAAATCGAGCCGTCAGATCGTCGCTGCCCCCTACGCCAAGCAGTGCCCGTGGTGGTAGAATTGCAGCGAGGGAGGGTCTTGATACTCTTCTGATATGTTGGGCGAGTAGGAAGGGTGGACGAATGAAGGGTTGGACGGGAGTCACTAGAGACGACTACCTTGCCCTGTTGGTTGAACTCGGAGGGTGAGGTGGAATCGGGGGAAAGGAACGAGTAGATGGAGTAGGAAACGGTGCCCCCTCCCACTGGCCACTCTTGCGCTGGGGAAGAGGAAAGGCAGGGACTGGTGGTAAAGGCTGTAGCGGCCATAGAGGAACCTTCCAAGAAGGATGGAAAGGAGGGTGCAACTCTTTGGGTGGTCGTGGTTGCTGTGAGGAAGCAGCTTCTAGCCAGGGAGGACACTTCTTAAGTGTGAGGGGTATTACTTATATGCTGCGAATGGGGTCCGTCCGTCCCGCTTCAACGACTGTGCACGATGAACACATGTCACTTGACCGACAGATACAGATACGGAACTATCACGCCAGGTCCTGAGGCCCTGGAGCGAAACTATCGGGATTGGACGGCCTTGCATGTCAAGTTGAACGCCGCCATCTGTAGCGTTTGTGATGGCAACTATTAATACTGGGCCGGGTGGATATACAGATCGCTGTTGATCATGATCAAGTTAATCAAGCTTCAAGCTTTTCATGCGTCAAGACCAAGACCCCTCAAACGGCCGAAGGTGTCATAGTGCTGCAGATTTGACGAGCACAGGCCACACCGCACACACTCCTCAGGCAACTGAAGCAGATGAAGCTTGAAGGGATTATATGAGTATGGAATGGCTGATACTGAGGCCACTGAGGCCCAGAGGGTACTACACCCTCTGAGGTCTGAAATATGGTGCCTTATCAGCCTCAAGCTTCAAGCCCTCGGGCCTCAGGGCCTCAGCCCCCTCATTAATCTTTCCCCTTCTTGAAGTAACCGGTAAAACCAGTAAACGTTAATGAAAAGCACCATCCAGCAAAACAAGCTGATCATCGATCACAAGTGATCGAAGTGACTTCGCCATGGCGCGGAGCACCAGGAACTAGCAACTAGTGGCATTAGTACTTAGTGGCTGCTGTGGGTACCTGAGTACTACGTACTGTTTACAGTGTATTGATATTGGGAACTTGAGTACTGAGGTACTGAGACCTCACCTGAGGCCTGAGGGTCTGAGCCTGAGGCCGGCCTGAGGGTAAATACTGAGTATTGAGATGGCCTATATACAGTAGCTCCCAGATCTCAGATCTCACAGATCTCACAGATCTCAGATCTCTCAGAGAGCTTCAACGCATCAGTACACAGTGCTTGATCCCTGGGTCTGAGCGCAGGCCCCTCACCTTCAGGGCTCAGCTGAGCGCGCGCTCAGGCTGAGCGCTCATCCAGAGCCTCATAAGCGATACAGCGCCTCAGCCCCACAGATCTTTTCCACTGCCTCGGGCCCCACAAGACCTCATGTATCACCTGGCCTTTATTCAGTCACTTTAAGCTTCAAGCTTCTAGTCTCAAGCTTCGTAACTCAGGCCTGAGCCTCAGGCATCAGGCTGAGGCCTCAGGCTCAGGGGGTTTCAAGCTTCGAGCTTCGCTAGGCTTCCCTTCATGATGCATAATGTGAGCATGAACCTTTGATCTAGGATTCTTCCGATTTTTCCGCATATATTATTGCATCCTCCAGTCCTTTGAGGAGTATTGTGCCGCGCATCAGTGCAACGGCCGAGTGTGGCTGAGGCTCAGCGCTCAGCCTGAGCGCGCTCAAGGTTCATCAGACATCGATCAGGCCCATCAGGCCTGAGCGCCCTGAGCCTCAGGGGCGCACAGCTGTAACTGTAGTATCCCCGATACTCTGGTGAGACTCGCCTGAGGGATATACTTACTGAGACTGACATGTCACACTCTCCCATGGTGCCATCAACACAGCGGTCGTATATAGCCGGTTACATGTAACATGTAACCGTCTCCACACAACCTCGGAGGATGATCCTCTTTCATCACCTTTTTCATTGAGTGTAACATGTAATACGTAACGGCAACACGAACGAACATTGGCTACCGTTTGTGGAGGACTCGTCATACTGTTCCTGGATAGAGTACTGTTGCACTTGTGAAGCCCTCCATCGGGGCTGAAAGTATATTCGCCGATCGAACGTTGAGCAGAATTAGACCATCCATCCTTGCCAGATCCCCCAGTGGGATGAAAGTCCACACACCGTGTGGATCACATTGACACCTTATGTGTCATTTTCTCTTGATGGATAGTGTAAAAACCTCAGGCGTATACGCTACGTCCACGGAGTCCGTGTGGTGATCATCTCGCCCGTATACTCACTCTATGCTGCAACATGCGCCTTATTCACTTGAAGCTCCACAGCCACACAGCTTCACGCTTCGCACCCACAACTGTCTAGACACCCGTGTGTACCCTGCACCAAATCATTCTGTTAGCAATAAGCTGACGGATGTAGCACTGATGAGCGAACCGGACCGTGGCTGAGTGGCTGAGCAGGTGAACTTTAGCGCTTTCAGGCTGAGATACGACATCTCTCGGCGCTTGGTGCGCGCAGAGCGGGCAAGAGAGTAGATGCGACACCAGATCATCCTCATGATGTCACTACTAGGCGAACTTTGGACGTTTTTCACGGTATAGATGGCCGTACAACGTGTATGTACACGTCTCTGAGATCTGGAAACTGTTGATAATCTGCATCAGATCTTAGACCAGAGAGTGGTTTTTTTGTCGGAAAGCCGGCGGGGACCGGTGACATGGTGACATGTGACATGAATATGTAACCCGGTAAGGAGTAATGTGACGCTCCTGAAAATGAGGCCGATATTGGGTAGGGGCCGGTAGGTGCTCGTTGCACGAGTCACTATAGTCACTATGGTCACATGGTCACATACGTTGTCACTTCAGTACCGCACTTGAACTGTATAGGCCCTGTTCCACAGCACCGGAGGTAAGCATGTGACGTCTCCGGAAGAGGCCGCTTCCTATGTGACATGTGACATCTCAGGAAGAGGCCACTTGAGCTTGAGCTTGATTAATGATTTCCGTGACAGTGGTGCTTGAAGCTGGCGAAATCTGATGGCTTGAAGCTGGCGAGATCTGAGAGCTTGAAGCTGGAGAGATCTGAGAGCTTTTGAAGCTAGAGAGATCTGAGAGCTTTTGAAGCTTGAGCTTGAGCTAGCCAGCTGGCTTAGGCTCAGGCGTTCAACGGTTCTCAAGCTTCAGTAGGCTCCTGAAGCTTCAGTCTGAAGCTCACTCTAAGGTAGCCTGAGGCCCCAGTCTGAGGCCAGAGAGGCTGCCTATTACGAAAGGAAACATCGACATCGTACAGATGATTGGTGCCGGTGATAATCTCGAGAATCGAGAATCGATCACACGTCACTTTTGGTTGTTCGGGCGCGGTGACCTCGGTGTTCGGGTCGACCGGGTGACCAGCCATGCATGGCACTTTCTGTCCACATTAATAACCTGAAGCTTCACTTGAAGCTGGAAATCCCAAGAAATGCGCCGAAGGACGGGCATACTGAGTTCAGCACGTTCACTGGCCACCGGCCACTCGCTCACTGAGTACTGAGCGACGGAGCAAAGCAGCACAGAGATCCTTTTGCCCCACTCGATAGGGTATTCAGGTACTCAGGCGCAGCATTAGTATCATCAGGTGCATCAGACATCATGCATCGGGCCTCAGGCACTCAGGCCTACCCTGAGCTTCAGGGCCTGAGGGTTGGTCCGAGGGTAGGTACCTGCTCGAGCCGGACGTTGGACCTGAGTGAGCCTTGTCTCACTACCTCACTAGTTCCCTGCGTGAGGTCACCGGTCACATGTTGCACATCACAAATCAGTACCCAGTCCGGCCACCGGTCATGGTCAGGGCTTCCTTGCGCCGCTTGCTCATCGGCGTTGGCTTTGGCCGAGCATATGCAGCGCGTCACGGTTGGCAGGAGCAACGTAGCATATTGAAAGACATCATGTAACATGCTTAGCACTACCACCAACCATCCCCCAGCACCCAGCATTCATCACACAACCTCAGCCCCTCGCGCCACCAAGTATACGTCTACACAACTCACCATCCGTGGTGCTTTTGACGTGTCCCGTGCGCCTACCTTCCACCCATCCAACTGTCTCCATCACTGGGTGAATCGGGAAAATGGTCACGGGCGGGCCCCCCGCCAGGGGGCTCACCCAGGAAATAGTTGGGGTTGTACCATCCCTTAATACGGAAGGTCGACTCACGGTAGTTACGCGCTTGACTGATTTGGGGATCTGAGCGGAGATAGGGACAAGGAGAGGCCTCTCGGCGTATAGCAGAGGCGGCTGTGCAGGTGTGGCAAGGCTGCGTAGCACCGGCTTGGGCGGCAGGAGCGTGTCTGAAGCATTCGTGGTTCAAGAAGGGAGGAGGCAGCGGAGGACCTACGCTGCTAAACTGGAACTGGACGGGACTGGGGGGGGCGTGGCTATAGGGAGGATCACACGCGGCTGAACTGAGCTGGGCTTTGACGTGACACGAGGAAGGCACACACGGGCTGTTGGGAGGACTGAGGAACGAAGAGCTGAGGACGGGAGCTGGTGGACTAGGCAGGGAGTAGAAAGACGACTAAGAGCAGGAGGAGTTGCCTGATGTGCTGAATGAGTGGTCGTCGGTACTCGGATACTTGATAGTGAACTGATGAATCCCATTTCTGGCCATCGGTCTTTCCTTTGGTAGATTGTGAGGAGTGACGCATGATGTGGCAACACTTCCATGGCTATATCGGCCACATCGCTGGAACCTTATCCTCGTTAACGGGGACCATACCACCGCACTCTCTCTCTGCATGGCGAACGGACGACTTGTTCTTTTGCACCGTGGTCTCAAACACGGGGCCATTCTCGATGCCACGCGCTGCCGCACAGCTACTTCCCTTTTATCCCTCTGTTCTATCTGTTCTCTCTCGTTGTTGGTGGTCTCCTCGTCACACCACATACTTCACTCTACTTGCAACCCCGTTCCCACTTTATGCAACCGTTCTAAGAGCTCCTTGGCTTAGAGATTTTGTAGACGGAGAGAGCCATCTGCATCCACGGCGTGAATGAGGATTTGCGAGTAAAAAATTGTTAAAGCGCTCAGTTAGATCATCGATCATCCTGCATGTGCACTGCCCTCAGCCGATTCTTTCACACCGTTCTTATGAGCAAAATAATATATCTATGAGTGTTTTATACTCTCCATCCTCCCGGCCTCATAGTGAACCTAGTTGCACTCAGTTTCCACTGGTGCAAACTTCATCCACAGTTCTACGTTCATTAGCAGCCCTGCGTTCAGTCCTGCGTTCAATTCTTCGTTCCATGGTGGCACCATTATTTTCCACCCGCACCACATCCAAAATTATGTGAAGAGTTACTAGTTACCGAAGCACTGTTGATGAAGGAGCTCGAGTCGTGCAGCCGATGATCGATGAGCCATCAAGTCATGCCACGGTAGTATTGTAGTGTGTCCATGGTGCCATCTGTGTGCGAGTAACATGTAGTTATGTACCCACACGAAAGAAAGAGAGAGGCTTGTGGGATGTTTTGTTGTTCGACGGAGGGAACAAAAGGCTGTGCCCATATTTCGACCATTATAGACCGTGAAAGAAGTTTCTGAGCATCATGCAAGCTGTGCGTGTGGTTATAGCGATTCAGACAGAACGATCTTCGACAATCCATCTGTCTCTGACTAACCGAGAGAGGTCAGAAAAAGACGAAAATCAGAGAGTACTGCGTGTGGTGTCAAGGGACGGCTCCCTTCTCAGCAGCCTATAATGTCCCTCCATTATAGGTATATGCGGTTATTATATTTTCACTTTCCCAACAGGTGTGCAGATATATATGCGATGAGACTCTGTTTCATCATCTTTTGGCATCTCACCGGCTCACCTTGGCAGTTTTTGGTTTGGCGGTTGGCATATATAGCGCACTGCAAGCGCGCCGTCGTCACCACAACAGACTGAGAGAAAACGAATGTTGAACGTGACTATTATGTATGTTGGTATTACTCATGGCTCGTGTTATGGAATGGTGGACAATGAAATGCTAAGTATCGTTGACTCACAGGCCGGGGGGACGCCCCCAAGACGTGCTCCATTTAAGCAGAGTGGTAAACAAGAAAATTTGGGAGGACGCAAAAAAGATGACCCCTACCCGATTTGAACGGATGACCTTGAGGAAGCCAGGAACTGGAATCTCACGCGCTACCGCTGCGCCAAGAGGCCCTTGCCCGACAGTTCCTTTGTTGCATATTTCTCCACCATCTAACCCTACCGATGAGGTCGCTGAACAGCCCCTTGTTTCCAACTCTTCGCGACTGTGAACAGTAGACTCAGACTAGCACTTACTTTATGCCTAACCTAACCTGCACAGCACAGTAGAGACCCTATGGAAAAGTGAGACCCACAGCACCGGGGCCAGAGAAGCCCCACATAGGATATGTGAACATGGATAATGGAACAGAGCAAAGCGTTCGTGGAAAAGGGAAAAGGAGGGACCGAAGGAGCAGTCAATTCATTTTTAGTGTGTTGGACAGGGACCGACAAGACGGTTCGCCTCTCTTGGATCTTATAGCTGCCAATCCATAGGTAGGACTCTCTTTCGTTGTTCCATTTTTTTCCTCCTCGTCACATTGGCCTCCACTCGACCTTGGCCTGCAAGTCACTTATATAATGGTAAAACTCTTCGTTATTGCTGTGTACCATTATCCTTTTCCCTTTCATCTTCTTCCGACTATACACACATCCAAAATCTCACATCTTGATGACGAACGTCAACCCAGAGCGCCTCTCGTCTTCATCTTAAGTGGTACAGTATGACACACACTAGCAGAGGACACTTGAACGTTGAGGGTTTCATGACCCTGGCATGATTGCTGTGGCGTTGTAGGAGGCCAACAGTGAGGACGACGAAGAGAAAAAATATCCTCCTCGACGTATCACATGCTCTACGCATTGTGGACAAATTGCCCGAGACAGATGTTTGCAAGGGTAATGGATGAAGGTATTCAAGAGCTGCTGGGAGGCATTGGGGATTGAGATCGAAGATAGAAATGAGATGCCTATCGATGGCTGCACAGAAGAGGAGGGATCAGAACATCTGTTCTTCATCCACCGCGCCCTGTTTCGACCTTTCGTCAGCCTCTGTGCCAGTTTCCCATAGTGATCTCCCACCTTGATCATCACGCAAGACTCACCTGTTCCTCGCCTTCCACGGCAAACCCTTCGTCCGTGGCGTACATGATAGTCTGAAGTTGAGTAAGGAGTGCCACTTCGTCCTTCGAGTGTCCAGGAACTTGCGACACTGTCCCCAGTCGCTCCGTCACCAAAATCTCAATCTCACGAAGCTTGTCAAAATAAAAGTCGCGCTCTCGCTCGATCGTCGCCACATTGGCCCGCATCTCATCCACCTCTTCCGTCAACGAGGCCAAAGCCGCTGCATCCTGCTCATGCTGCTGCTGCGCCGCCCGAACGGCTGCCGAGTCGACGGCGGGCGGACGCGCAGCACCTGGGCGACGAGCAGAGGGAGAGACAGGCGACCGAGCCCTTGTTCCGGCACCAGCCCCTGCGCCCCCCGGCGCTCGGCCGGCAGCAGTCAGACGGCCATGGCCACCAGCCGCATGCCCAGCTGGCGAGTGCGCGCCCGCCACCGCGCCGTGTCGACGGCTCTCAGCGTCGTATTCTCCCCCTGGGAAGTTGCTGTCCCAGAACCTCTGTGAGTGAGTTAGCTTTTGTCCTTGATCGAGAAAGGGAGGGGAAAAGTAGGAGGACATACCTTGCTCCATTGGAGCCACTCGAGGTTGTCCTGCATCTTGCATTTGGTCAGCCGCTCGACCGGGATCGGCTTGGCAATCTTTTGCGCTTAAACACTTCTTGGAGAACCTTGTAGTTGCCCAAGTACTCGTACTCTTGCTTCGCGTTCCAGTTGATCTTGGACATGGGCACGTTGCCTGGCACAGCGGTATTATAGGTCAGCATTTGTGCTGTGGGGAAGGGAGAGCACACGCATGAGCGATCAGCAATGCAGAGCAGAGACGAACCGTAGATGGAGTCGATGATTTGAGCATACGCCGCCCCCGTCCCACACTGCTCGACCTTGGTGTAGCCCAGGCCGAGAAGCTCGTTGAGCCAGGCAATCAGCTCGGTGCGCGACTCTCCCATTGCGGGGGCAAGGTGGAAGGAGAGAGAGAGAGAGAGAGAGAGAGGTGGTGGAGGAGCCAACCAAAGCATCTACCCCTCGCCCGCTGCAACGGCAAGGGACCAGACTCGCCCTGTCTGCTCTGCGCCACATTCGGCCCAGCCAAGCCCCCACACTGCCCCCCTCCCACTGGGCGTGCTGCAGGGGAGCGGTTAGTAGACTGGCCGAGGAAGCGGGCACTGCTGATTATAACGTTTAGTTTACCCCTGGACAGTACAGTACCCGCTTACGTCAGCGTGCCAGCGCCTCCCCCGGCCCTGGCAGGTCGTGTAACTCATAGCGACAACACCCACTTTCACCTCTTCTCTCACGAGACCAAATGTGATCTAGTAGGGAAGTGCGCTAGCGAGTTGGCCTCTCAGTCCGACGTCTGGCCCCTCTATCAGAGTACCCGATGGTGGAAAATGCAGGGCAATGACTAATAGATGGTGAGGGACGGTACAGACAAGATCGTACAGACAGTGCACAAAAAGTGATGAAAGAACATAGCCCGAGAGGTCATTAGGCTGCCGACTCGTTGGCAGCAGCGCGCTGGCGTTGGCGCGCCCGGGCTTTGAGGAGGATACGGCGGCGCTTGGCCAGGTGCTCCTCGTGCCGCCGGAGCGGGGCATAGTAGATGAACTGCCCCAACACAAAAATATCGATAAACAGCGTCCCCAGCGAGCCCACGATCCACGATAGGTTCTCCATCACCCACCACCGCTCGGTCGATTTGAGTAGGATGCTCTGCCAAAAAAAAGGGTTAGCATACAGCTTTTGGCCAAGTGGCTCGTCTCAGACCCCATCGTAGGGAACACGTACAGCGACATAAGTGCCGTTGGCCAAAACTGTAAATATAAACAGAGCCATGCTCAGACCCTCGCAGTGGGTCTTGCGGTTGAGCAGGATCTGAGGGATACGCGAAGTGAGGTAGAGCACGGCGCTGATCCATCCGGCCACCTGGGCATCCCAACGCCATTCCGCACCTTCATGCAGTGCAATCGAGATGGGCTCCACATCATCTGGGGCGGGGCTGAGAGCCCACACGGTCAAGCCAGAGCAGACGACGAAGAAAATAGCAGCCAGGTACTTGAGCAGAGGGATCCACCACTGCTGTGCCTCGGCCGCTTCCGCCGCCTCGTCCTCGGCCAAGGCATGCGCCACATCCTCGTCTGCCGCCGCAGCAGCAGCCAAGTCGTGCGTCAAATCAATGTCCAAATCCGCGTCGTCCAGGTCGTCCTCGTCCCCCTCGCCTGTCGCACCGACAATCAAGGGCGTGGACTCGTCGGCAAAACTGGCTTGGGCACGAGCTTGGAGATGCTTGCGCGCACGCATGCGCTGCAGGTGACGGTAGTAGTAGTATTGCCACAGGAGAATCAGGTCACAGATGCAGTAGTACACAGCCAGCACCACCATCGACGGCATCAGTTTTTGTTGAAAGGCGCCAATGCCATTAAGCGCATCGGCGGCGAGCCAGATGAAAATGAAGGTCACGCTGAGACCATCGCCGGATTTGCGTGCCCATGTCTCGTACAGCTGGGGCGAGTAGACCAGGATCCAGGACGCGATCGATACGGCCGCGACGGGTGCCGCAAGCTCTTCGCGCGTGATCATCGGGGACAGAGAAGGGGTGGTGGAGGTGGGGGTCAAGAAAGACAGAGAAGGCCAAAAGTTTGCGAGGCGAGCTGGCGAGCGCCAAGCAACCCAACCCCGAAACGGAAAAGACGGGGTGATTTGCAATTTGAAACCCATCCAGGCGGACATGCGGGGCGCGGCGGAAGGAAGAGCGGGCGGAATGAAATGCACACCTATGACGAGGGTGACGAGATTGTGACACACGAGGGTGACGATGTTGTGACATGTGCGAGGGTCATATATTAACGTCAACAGGCTGGGGACAGAGGGGTACATACTGCCCCTCCCACCGTTGGACGCCGCTGACCCCTAGATTCAAGTAGCTCGGCAGACCCACAGCAGATATAAATGACGGTGCGGCGTGCGCCGCCTCTTCTCGACCTGCCCCACCACCACCTTACTCCATGGTCACTGCCTCCGCAATGCGCTTTGTCCCTGCCCTCCGCCGCTCCGCTGTGTACCCGGCGTCCACTGCCAGCATCCGCTCCCTCCACTTCTCAGCCCCAGCGTTGGTGCCCGTCAAGAAGGCCCCCACCCCGCAGGACAAGCCGAAGCGTCCGACACTGTACATGCAATTTGTCAAAAAGACGTTTCCGGTCGTCCAAGCAGAGAATCCCCATCTTCTCCCTACGGAAATCATTAAGGAAGTTGCCGCCCGCTGGGCCGTTTCTCCCGACAATAACAAGAACAAAAGAAGTAGGAAACTGTGGGTTGGGCCAGTTCGCACAAGGCGTGCTTTCCACATGTGCATTGTGCCCCTGGTCGTATCAATATTCAAACCCCGAGGGCGGTCAACTAAGTGACGGATGCGTGATGGCCAACGCCCCCTCTCCCCCATGCGCATACCGGCGCTGAGACCCGCTCTATTGGTACAGCTATGCTACCCTTCTCTATCGATCATCCCTTATTGTAGTGCTCGTGTGGTCGGATGGTGTGTGCACTGGAGAGGCAGTTGTACACCAACAAGGCCTATCATACATGGACCCAGATTCCCATCATCAAACCGAAGCCGCGTGATGCTATAGCTATGAGTGATGGATCTACTAGACCTCCTACGGGGTCAACGGTTCATCGGTCAACAAGTACCATACGAGTTAGCTTTGAGCATCATCTGAAAGAGGGGACTTACGGGTTTAACTTTAGTACACGGGAGCATCCGAGTGTTCTGTGAACGCTCAGCTGAGCGCTGCGCCATCAAGACAACCCTATATCTTCAGTATTAAGTGAGCACCTGCTTTAGCCTCAGTACTGCTCCGTGGACTTTCCATTAAATGCCTCGGCTACTGTGTTGACTATATGATAAGAGAGCCACACAAGCAGGAAACTCTGATCAGCTGGTAAAACGCATTGCTTAATTGATTAGGGCGTAGTGTCGAATATAGTAAGCACAAAGAAAAGGGAAGGCGAAATAGATGTCGTGTGCTTGCGCGCGTACCAGCCTCCAACATCATAGCTGTCTCGTGTACACCCACAATGAGAGCAACACCCCGCGCCAATATGGACAAGATACTCCGTGGGGATGCCCTCAGGTAGCTGCAGAGAGCTGCGCAAGTAGGCGTGGTGTATAAACACCCGTGGGAACAGGCTTCGTCGCACCACAATGAATGCAGCACGGACTCTATCGCGCACATAAGCCTATTCCATGAATCATGGATCAGGGTCACGGAAGCAGTCAAAATACGAGGCATCTATCCCACAGTATGCCACAACACCGTAACCTTCTGTTTTTATAGCCAACATTGACGTACTCTTCCTCTGTTCCTGTCGCGATTCCATCATGGCAGCAGGCTACATATTAAACGCGGTACTTGCAACCCGTAACGCCTGCCTTCCACTTCAGTTTATCTTGACGTTGCCAAACTATGAGGAAGTCAATGTCATTGACTAGACATACAATTACACGGGCATGCAGCAGCGCATGACCCGCTGGTGGTGCCATCTTGGGTGTTTTTGATAGATGTTGGATGGGGGTTAGGATGGGGGTTAGGAGGGGGGGCGCCGCCAGAGGGGGGCATGCGGCCGCGAGATGAAGACGAATTGCAAGGATTGATGAAAGTGGGCCTGGAACAAACCCTCAAGCGCTGTGCTTGCTCTTCTTTTTTTCTCCGTCTTGCTCTCATCCCCATCCTCCTCGGCGGCACGCTTCTTGGCCTTCTTAGCGGCCTTGCGTTCCTCCTTAGAAAGCTTCTTGCTCTCGTCTGCCTCGGACGTAGCCATCGACACGTCCCCTTCCTTAGCTGCCTTCTTCGCAGCCTTTTTGGCTGCCTTCCGCTCCTCCTTGGAAAGTTTCTTCTCCTCCTCAGCCGGCGCGGTGACTGGAGCGTCAACACCCGCGTTGTACGTCCGTGGGGCAGAAAGTTCAGGCTGGTATGCGCTCTGCTTGGCGGCGCCAAAAGACCGATCCTTCTTGAGAGCGCCCGAGAAGTTTCCGCTCTCAAAAGCGTGGAGGCGTGTTCCAGAACATTGCGGGCTTCAATACCAATTGATGCATGGCCCGTGTTGTCATTGCCGGTCGATGTAGCATGCGCTTCGTCGTCTGATCATCCGCCAGAGCATCAAGGCGCACCGACAGCGCCGTCTTGGTCGCCACCATACGCGCCATCTTACCCTTCAGCTTGTTGGGTGCTTGTCCCACAAGCGAGGCGTGGTACAACAGACCATACTTTGGCGTGTCGTGCTTTGTCTTGAGGGCACGGAAGAGGGCCTTCTCGGCACCAAGGATCTGGATCGTTGAAGCTGGCGCCTTAGCCAAGTTCATCAGCGAACCTGCGTGGGAAATGAGACGCGCCCGACCAACTCCCCTACAAGGGCGGTAAGGTTAGGCGCAATGTGTGACATGCGTTGTTGGAGGTAGCTGTACAGCTGTGCACGGTAGGCTGAGATGTTAATGACTTGCTCGGCAAGTTCTTGATGTGAGCCAGATCCGACTCGGAGATTTCTGTGCCCATCGAGATCTCAGCAGCGGCCTTGAGAGTCTCTTCGATCTCAGTAGGGAGAATCTCAGAAAAGTCAGTCGAATGCGCGTTGGTACGGAATCCCATGGCGCGATCGACTTGGCATAGGCAACATTGTCATTCACAATCTTGCCCATCTCAGGGAAGTGCCAGCCGTACCATTCCTTGACACGCATGGCATAAATGTTGACTTCCTTGTCCAAGTCGTCCAGCAGACCAATGGCCTGACAATCATCGTGTCCACCTTGTCGGGGCTGAACTTGAGCTTATACCGCGACAAGCTGTGCGACAGACCCAGCGCCATGGTCGAGATGTCCCGGGAGTCGACGGCGCCCGAGCCATCGGCTGCACCCGAAGCCGAAAGAAGACTAGCGAGGTGCTCCCGAATACCACGGTACAAGTCCATGACCGACGAGTCCGAGTACACGTCGATGCCCACTTTTTTGCTAATTGCTCCACCCAGCTTGGGGTCGATCACAACCAGCTGCTCTGGTCCACCTTTGGCCGCCTTGTCCTTGATCTCGGCCGTCAAGAACTTCTTGAGCGACTTGGAAACCTTGCCCTCGCCAATGTCAGACGCATCCTGCACCGCCTCAGTAGAGGTGAAGCGATGAATGGCCTGGAGCTTAATCAAGCTGGCAGCATCGTCGGCTGACTTGAGTTTCTTGGCCAGGTCACCGCTCTTGATAGCGGACGTGGGGGATGCGAGCTGGAAGAGACAAAAGCCAACTGAACAGTCCTGGTGGTCAGCTCCTGAAAACACAGATGCGATGGCTCGTACGCACCAGCCGTCTCAAAGAGAACGAGAACCATGGTTGTTGGGGGAGGGAAAGGTGGGATCGGCGGTGTCGGAGGAGAGGCGAAGGTTGACGCGAAAAGCGCCAGCCAACCAACTTCGCAGCTAAAAAAAACAGCGGGAAATTTCTCTTTTGCTTCCGCCCGCCTGGCCCCATTCCGCACCACTGTCCGCGGATTACGTCAGGGACTGGGTGGCGATCACGTGATGCCACCGCACGGCCCAAGGCTTACGCCTTAGCCTAAGGCCTCAGCCTGGACCCCAGAGAGAGGGGGGTTAGCTCCTGCTACACCGCTCCATCACTCGCCATGTCGGCCGCTGCTCTCCGCGCTGAGCTCGCCACTGTTCTGCCGCCCTCCAGCCAGCCGGACGACGACGCCCTCGATGTTCTGCTCGCGTTACAGGCGGAAACGTCCGTGCGGCGCGCGCCATGGTCCTAGACAGCGTCGGAGCTGAGCAGAGGCTCAATGGCCAACCCCCTTTGCCCACCCCTCCCTCGGAGCGCCCACGCCGTGCCCGCCCTCATGCCTACCCCCCGTCCTCGTCCTCGTCTCAATCCTTCCCCACTGGTCCCGGTGGTCTGACCATGGTGCTCTCCAAGCCCTGGCAACTGCTCCAGGCGCTACTGCTCTTCCTCTCGCGCTGGCTACCGCTCCGTGCGCTGTTGCCTTCGTTTTCTTCCCCCCTCCTTCGCGATCTGGATGGGTCATGGGTACGGCGGATCCGGCCTGGCGGCGGCACGATACCGCGAACGTTTACAGACGTTTTGTGACTGGGGCGAGTTTGCTCCGCCTGAACCAGTTTCGGGTACTTCGACGGCACTGGAGACGACGGCAGAACTAACTCCGCGTCATGCGAGTGCAGGACCCAAAACGGACCTGCGCATACCTACGGCCTTGCTCTCTATTCCATATGAGCAGGCCGTCGCACGAGCCAAGAGCGGGCACCAAGTGCTGGCCATTGCACTCGACTCGGGGCAAGATGATGATGCGGCAAAGGAGTATTTGCGCACGACACTGCTCAACCCGCAGTTGGATGAACTCCTGCACCAGCATAATGTGCTTCTCTGGGCTGGCGACGTATCGGCAGGCAAGGAGGCTGTCCAGGTCGCTCGTATTCTTCATGCGAACGACTATCCTTTGTGGCCTTTGTAGCTTCCCAGCCGGCGGGCCAGGGGGGAGGGTTCGTCTCTCGGTGATTTCGCGCCAGCGGGAGATGGGGTGAGCGTAGCTCAGTTGACCACCCAACTGGAGCAAGTCGTCTTGCCCCGTGTTTTGCCTTTCCTCACCTCACTACAAGATGAGGAACGGGCAAGCAGGTCGAACGCGAGTGGCGCATCGAACAGAGGAGGCCTATGCTCGTGCAGCCCAGCGGGACGCGGATCGGATCGCGGCTAAACGTGCCGAGGCCCACTTGGTCGAACAAAAGGAAAAGGAAGAGGAAACCAAACGACAAGCCCAGGTTCAACTCAAGGCGCGGTATGTGGCTTGGAGAATGTGGGCGGCCAAGAGGCCGAGGGACAGGAGCATTCGGACGTGCTGGTGGGAGGAACTCGGTTCCTGCCCCGGGGAGCAAGGTGGAGTTTGTCATTCGGTTGCCCTCGGGGGCAAGGACAACCTTGCACCTCGCTCCCGAAAGTAAGGCGGAGGCCCTTTTGCGGCAATCGAGTTGGCTTCGCCTCTCCCTGAAAGCGACGAGGGAACAGAGTTTGAGGAGACAGAGTTGGCTCAGATGCGACCTGAGTATAAGTTCACCTTGGTTACGGATTACCCAAGGAGGATCGTACGTCCCTCGGAAGAGATTTTGGCTCTACCGCTTTCGGAATCAGGCCTGTTAGGCCAAGGGGGCACGCCTCGTCGAGTTGCCCTCATTCTCGAGGGCGCAGTGGGGTGGGAGAGCGAGGAGAGTCAAAGCGAAAGCGAAAGCGAAAGCGAAGACGAAACGAAAGCGGAGGCAACGCAAGCCGGAGTGAAAGCAATAAGTGAACATTGGTGGTCTACTTCAACATTTGCTGCCAATTGGGCAAGCTCCTACAAATGTACATCATCGCCATCAATCTACCGCATCCTCTTGTTTGTCACAGATGGGTAGGACAACGTCCTTCATGGATAAGAGATGATGCAGCAGGAGAGCAAGAAGGGTATGAAAGTTGAATGGACCACATGGAAGCAGGGGTTTAGAGTAGGATTCCCACCGCCATCGTCACAATGAGTAGGTTGATCCAAACGGAGGAAGTGCTGATCAGGCGAGGAGCTGGGCTAGGAGTGAAGGATTTGCCTTCAGCAGAGGAGAAAGCCTCTCCCGCAAACAGCTTAGAAGGTCAGCGAAAGGATCTCAAGGGTTAAAGGCGTAAAAGGTACTGTACTTACTGCGACATCTTTAAAATAGGTTTGGGTTGCAGTGGGCGTCGCCCAATCTGATGAAGATCCACCAAAGAATGAAGTAAACATGATCTTGTCCACCCATGTTTGGCCATTAGTGTCCCAATCGTCTCGGCGTACATGGGAGGCCATATGGTTGGATGGGGTTGTCGATCCGGCATTGACAGTGGCGGTGCGAAAGGCGACACCACTGAGTGAAGCTGCTGGAGCGGAGGCGCCGTTGACATAGAGCTCAATGACTCCATTGGCAACATTCGGTTGGTTGATCTGGACGTAGAGCGCAAGGTTGGTCCAGCTACCCTTCTGGAAAGTAAAGGAGCCCCGCCCCAGAGAGATGCCATAGTCCGAATTGCAAATGATGCTGGTGCCTTTGGCCGTGCTTTTTGGGGGCAAAGCTTGTACCCCCACTCAAGTGTTGTGGGATGTAAACGTAGATCTCCCCTTGGCCACCTGCGCGCCACATCACTCGAGCGGACCAACAAGAGGTACCGGTACCATCAAGGGACCCCCCCTCACAGCTCGAGGTGGAGGCATTGATGGAGGAAAGGCTGATCGCACCGACAGATGAATACAAGCCGGGCAACTTACCGCCCTGGACAAAATCAAAATCCGGGGGAAAGTAGACAGAGTAGTAAGCGCGAGTTGGGGACGCGATGTATCGGATGCGTTGGTTTGCCCTGCGGTGTGTGAGGCCACCAGGTAGGGCGTGTGGTATTTGATATACCACTCGTATTGCTAAGGAAAGGCTGAGGGTAGAATGCGGTGCCACCGGGTGGATTAGAGTGAAGGCCGTACGAATTGGCGCCATAGGTGACAGAAGGACTTGGCTACTGTTCCCCGAGCTGGAGCTGGCTGGATCGGAGGTGAAGAGCAGGTTGTCGGGGTTGGCAGCAAACCGGCCATTGTACAGGTTGAGGTTTTCCTTGACCCAGTCTTCAGCCGAATGATTGGCAGCACGTCGAATCATACCCCGCCTGGAGACGGACACGGGGGCAGACAAGTCCCACGCCCAGCCATTGGGGGCGACACCATGTTGGGAGAGGGAGGACGCGGTGCCAGAGCCAGTAGCGTCGGAGAGGGTGATGGTGCTGTTGGTGAAGCCGGCCTGGACAGCGGCAACGGTGGTTGCGCCAGTCAGACCAACGAGGCCCGCAACAACGGTGTAGGACCAGCAGGGCATAAGACGATGGAGCCCTGGGGCGGTTGATGATGTCGATGATGGACGATGAGTGGTTGCAGAGAGTGGGGTCAGGCCTCAGGGAGACAAGAAAGTTTTCGCAGCCCACCGGCCTTCCATGGTGGAGTGGTGAATTCACCAGCACGAGGCCACTGGCCAGCGCGCATCAGTATGCGAGCGGACGCAGACTGGCGCTGTGCCTGCCCCAGCAGTGCCTCCCGGTCTCAGAATTAAGCCTTCGCCGCGCTCAGCCTCGGCCTAATAAAAACCCCACAATTCCTCTCATTTTACCAGTTCCATCAAGCTCATCAAGCTCGCCAGCGCCCGAGAGACTCTAAAGTACACCCGCTCGGCGGAGAGCCCAGCCGCGTTTTTGTTTACACACACGCCAAAATAAAATGTAACCGCCCCACAACAGCTCACGCTCACATCTCATTAGTACAGCTTCAATCCGGCACTTTCAAGAAAGCAAACCCCACCGCCTCCTTCAGTATACTCATCTGGTCCGCCCCTCAGCCTCTTCCTGCAGTAGATGGAGCTTCGCTCTTCACCGGCTTCACCCGTGCACAGTCAGCACCATATACATCGCACAAAGCAAAAGGTTTCTACGGCACTGCACACTGGTATTATTCGCCTATACGTCTCCCACAGCGTGTCTGTTGGATCGCAAAGCTGATGAATGCAGTGGCAGTTTTTCAAGACAGGATGTGGGACTATAGGCCCAGCAGAGAAAAGAAGAGGCAGGGATCGAGGGATCATGCATCATGGCGTTGGGCCCCATACTGGTCTGGGGCCAGATCGAACAACACATGATCGAATCCGGACTCAGCGCACTCAGCGCAGCGCTCAGCCTCTCAGCGCGGTCGATTCCTGGATGAGAAGACCAAGTCTATCAGTATGGCTTAGAGAGGTGATCTTGGTGATCTTTGGTGATCGTTGACGGCCCTCGGAGCCCCGGTAACCGGTAAAACACAGAGATAAAATCACAGTTGTGATATGTCCGGGGGTGTTTCCATTCCCGTCTCTCAGCAGCAGGATCGAAGACCACATGGAGCTCACGATATGAAGAAGATGCTGGAATGGTATTATACACAGTCGGTATTAGAAGCAAATGGACGACTGACCATGTTCATTTTTATACCAGTCTTTGACTATACAGAGTCTCAATGGAGCTGTGGTTCACCACTCCTCGGATGTCTACCATGTTCATCTGTATCCACACGCGCTGTTATCTCGGGTATGGGAACGGATGGCGGGTACCAGAGGGTCCTGATCTCCTGGCGATTCCCCTACTGGTTCCTTAAGCGGGGTTGGCGCTACCAAGCAGCACACGCAAGATGAACGGGTCGGTTTAGGCGTTGCGCTTCTTTGTCCCAGCCTTAAGCTCTGTCAATGATATGGATGCAGACGAGAGATCTGTCAATGATATGGTTAGCATAGAGACATGGACGACTGGATATAGCATTGCGGTTACCAGGAACATCTTAGCACCGTTTTTATAAGGAACCGGTCTGGAATGGCCTGAGCGAGCAGGCTCTCGCGGAGCACTTTTCTGTTGGTCTTTCATCGATCTCATTGGTCATTAGTGACTATAGCGAAGTGGCGTAGTGACTAGTACGTGACTAGTGACGAGAGTGATTAGCTGAGTAGTGACTAACCCCCGGGACTCCGCGGAGACTGCGCCAACTGTGACATGTGACATGTGACATGGGATCCAATGCGGCATTTGATGCGGCGAGCGCGTGGATACGCGTCACGTAAATATCCGAGCCAGTGACTAGGGAGCAGAGACTGGTGGCCGCTCACGGTGAGCGCTAAGCCTCAGCGCCTCAGCTCAGCGACCAATAATTTTCTCCTCTATGTAGCTGCCTCCGACTACCAATGATCAGCTTGAGCGCTCATCTTTCGCCCTCGCAATCGATCGCCTACGCAACTATCCTATCCATCTTTGCTTCACTACTAGCCTCAGCGCCCTCAGCGCCTCAGCATCCATTGAGGTCTCCATAGGAGAGTGAAGAAGACGTCGCTACAAGTTGCCACATGTACCGTGCTGTTACCATCAGACATCCAAAAGTTCACTATGACCCGACGCGTTGTACATATAAACTTGTGCGCTCAGGCTCAGTTAGTCCGGCGTATGCGTGTCATCGAGTCATCGTGGGCCTTGACATCATTTAATGTTGGCAGGATGACACGCTCTTTTCGCTTCTTCCGATGGACCCTCAGATCTCAAGCTTGAACTTCAAGCTTCAAGGTTACCGGTTATCGATTATCAAGCTTCAAGCTCTCGAAGGATCTTAGATCTCAAGCCGGATGGATACATAGCATGTAACGCCTATATACTTTTGTAGCTGAAGAAGGCTTTAAGCTTTACGTGCTCTATCTTCCCCACCATCAACCTATCTCCCTGCCACTATATATCTACCGCCTGTCATCTACCCCTGAGTAGTAGGCAAAACATCCATCAGTAACGGTCCCACTGGTTATTTTGATAACACAACAACCAGTTATCCACTGCCCTTTTCACGCTATCCTCTCGCGGACTCATTTTCTGAATAAATGACTATTGTAAACAGTGAACGTAACGTGGTTGCCTGGCCTCAGGCCCCAGGCCTCAAACCTCACAGCGCTGAGGCTCAGCACTCAAGATATTCGAATGACATGACAGTGACAGTGACTAGTGACGGCGAGTGACTGACTACACATAGTACTGTTACCTGTTGGGACGGTGGTATAACATTAACACAGTAGGGTCCTTTGTCGATTATAGCGTTGTGCTTACCCGAATTACCGGCTACCGGTTAATGGTTACCGGTTTACCCCGCACTCTCCACTTTTCTCCATAGGCTCTGCTACGTTTGTGCGTATATACTAGGTGAAGCTGGGACCTTTAGAGAGGTCTTTCGGGAAAGGAACTAGAACCGTATGTATGGTTTTGTCTGTGCACCGTGAGCATGTGTACTGAGTTACTGGGTACTGAGCACTGAGCCCTGAGCACTGCTCACCGAGCACTGAGCGCACTGAAGCACTGAGCGCAATGAGCATTGGAGATAGGATAGATAGGGTCAATATAGTGATACGTGGCGCGTACGCGTGAAGCATGAAGCTGAAGGAGGAGATGTGATCATCTCTGAGAATGTGAGAAAATTGAGAAGAGAGTGCACACGAGTGCAACAATGCAGCTAGTGACCCACGGGACTATGATAGCACCACAGCCGCCGGGCAATAAGGCAAAGAGGGAAATGTGCGAGAAGGCATCAATAACGGTTGTCACAGCAAGCCCGCGTTTGGAGGGAAACGAATACTATATTAGAGACCGCGTAAAGACCGAGAAAAAGGGGATGTGAGAGCTGGGAGGGTAGAGAGACTAGCCTGTGGGGAGCTGAAAAAGCTTCTTTGTCTATAACCACAACAAAGTGCAGTCGGCACTAGGGGACCACACCGTGCCTACGGCCCGGTTTACTGGGGCTTCCCCTCCGCCTGCTCGCCACCTTTGCCACCGTTCCATCGTTCCACGCCAGTGGAGAGGCAAAATCATATCGCCGATATCCTGGGCTGGCCGCGCTGAGAGTTCGCACTGGTGAGCCTTACGTCGTCACTGTCAGTAGTGGCAGACGCGTTTCCCATTTTTTTTGTCAAGTAGAAATGAATTTGATGAGCTGCATGACCGGTGACCTGCATGACCGGGACCCACCTTTTTTTCCTCCCCTCTACAGTAGCAAATAGGGAGATCTCAGAACTCATGAGGCCTTGGTGCCTGGTCCAAGGCCTCAGGCGGGTGAGGGAACGTAACATGTGACACTGGTTCCGTGATCGATGATCGAGGGTTCCCCCACAGGTACACAAGTACATCAGTACACAAACAACGCGTACACCAGCACGATCAGTGATGAATGATCGATGATCGCGAAAATAAAAATAAAATTTAATTATTAATTCATTTTTTAGCGCTTAGCGCTAAGGCTTAGCACTTAGCCTAAGCGCTAAGCGTTGGTTGAAATTGAGCGTGTGTATTAGTCGGTAGGGATTACGATCATTAATTCTTGCAGATTGATCGATGATCGGCGTCGTGGTCCCGGGTCACCGGCCGGATCACCGGCACTCACCGGTCACTTGCAGAGTCACCTAGTCACCGTCATGCATCACTCGCTCGTCACGCGTCGCTAGTCACTGCCCGAACGGCGACTACATATGCCCACCCCTTCTCGACGTCAGAGAAGATGATATCCACCCTGTAGGGGATATCGCGGATACCGGCAGAATTGGAGGGGAGGCGCTGGGGCGCTGAGGCAGCTGAGTGCTGGTGCCACAATTGGATACCAAGGTGGTGCCAATTGTGATAGAAGCCTTCCAGCGCTGTGAGGCCGTGGGCATCAGGTCCGCGGACATGGCTAGTACGTGCGCGTGATCGCTGATCACCGATCAACGGCGATGGGCATTCATATTTTTTTGTCCACCCACGATCAACCCACCCTGACACCTCCTGGGATACGCGCCGGTACGCGCCGTACGGGTATGGCCTGGTACGGCTGCGCCCCTCCCAAGGAGCGCAATGCGTACGCGCGTAAGCAGCGCTGGTTGCCGTCCGTATGCGCGACGCCCGCGATGCGGCCAACTGTGCCTCCCGGCTGTCTTCCCGGAATGGCCCGCCGTGGCAAGGTCTTCGCTACATAATGCACCATGTCTAATAGACGGCCCGCACATGCTGCCGCTGTGCGGTAGGTCGCGCGCGCCCCTATAGAAATGGCCTGTTCGTACGGCCGAGGGCGCTGGCTGAAGCTGTTGGCTAGCCAGTACATGATACTGATCCTAATGCTTCTTCGAGCTTCATGCCTAATGACGGATGACATGACCCTCCCCCCTCAAGCATATGTATCCTTCATCTCGCACCAGACCCCATGTCCCCTTCCCTCCCGGCCACCACCATCCTCACACCAGACCGCCACCTCATGTGCGATCCAGCATATTTCCCCCTCCAGCCCCCCTGCCTCCCTCCCGCAGCGCATGGCGGACAAGTTTTCCACGCCCAGCCTAGCTGCTACTCTTTGCACGACACTGCTCAGGGCGGCTCACCCAGTCACACCGCCTGCTCCACCTGCCCAATGCCCCCGCGTCCGCAGCCCACCCTCCCTCAAACGTAGGCAGCAATCCGTCGGGCCCTACCCCCCGCCATCACTGAGGAGCACCTACAATACTGTCCCCTCCACTGCCACCGGCCCACGCCCGATCCGCAAACGGGGTAGCACCTTCTCCATGGACATGGCTCCTTCGTCAACACCCAACACGTCGCTCCTACCGTCGCGTCGCTCTTCTGTACCCCGTCCTGCCTCTGACAGGTTGCCCCGCCGCATTGGCGACCGTCACCTACTGCCTCCCGTCTCCACCTTTTCCCTCTACCACAAGCCTTCTTCCCCCAAGGGCTCACGGATAGAATCCGTATCGGAGATGATGAATCGTGCCTCACTGGAAGACAGCCCTTCTCCTGCATCGTCCGCCCCGCTCTCCGATGCTGCATACCGTTCAAGATCCGATGCTGGCACCGTCAGAACCTATGCCGCCGCATGATATGAACACCTTCTTCCACCGTATCGAAGCCACGACGCGGCCGGTCGAATTGACGATTCAAACTCTCCTCTTCCGAATCTTCCGCACACTCCAAATCGAGTTCTTGCGCTACCCTCGCCGACCTGACTCTCCGGAAGATGTCCAGCTAGAGGACAAGCATGGTCTTCGTCCCAAACTGCCACCAGCGGATACATGTGTCTCCTTCTCCTCGGCCACATCCCTCCTCAAAACTCATTTGACGCTGCCTGGCTTGTCCGGGTGCAAGAACGCATGCAGGCGATCCAAGCCCATCCCGAGCTACTCAATGCCGAGGAAGGAGGTATCGCTTCCGTGCGCGATATTGGGGATATGTTCCAAATGCTTAGAGTGCTCGTCGGTTGTATTCGTCGTTTGTCAGAAGTTATGGTACAAAGCGGGGTGTTGCGACGCGGATCAGATCAAGGTAAGCACTCCGCAATACACCCTCTAAACTATTTGTTCTATTCCTGAAACAATATACTAACCTTGAAAAAATATCTATTGCAGCTTTCGCACCACCACAAGGCGACCCCGTTGTAGGTACGAAAGATCCGTCGCTTGACAAGGAATTCAACTTGGACCCGGGCTTTGCCCTGCCCAACTACCCCGTTTCACCTAGCACTGCGCGTGCCAGTGACTCACCATTTGATTTGATCGCACCTGAGATGGCACACGTGATCCAAACGCTTGCTTCCGAGCCCAAACACGGTTCAGATCCCGATCCCGAACCGCCGGCCAAACGTGCACGACCCATCGCTTCCCTCCCCGGTCACTCCTTCCCTTCAAGGATGGATGGGGTGCAAAAAGCCCGTGCTTGGCTCGTGGCTCAGGCGGGATGCCATCGGGACGGAGCAGTCCACAAGCACCCCCTTGTGCCTGAACCTTAAACCAACCCACCCTCCGCATGACCTTGTTGCCCACACTCTCCTGCTTGGAGGCGTAGGTGTACAGGGCATACCAACCCTCAGCCCATCTATTTCCTTGGTTTCCTCAGCATATTGTCACCCTTTGGTCGGGGAAGCCTTGCGACTTCACTTCTCTTTGTATCACGTGTATCTCTGTCCTGCTGCTTCCTACAATTTTATCCCTCAAGGAGGCCTTGTGTTGTAACAGATATATCGCTCTTATAGTGCGTGCACTACAGATCAAGCAGGCGACTTGCAAACTGGCCAGAATCAGATGGCCCCGACTGACTGAAAGCTAGGGAGCTGCTAATCAACACGAACACGAGGCTAAATGAAGTTTCGAGTGGGAGCGGTGTCAGTCGTGGAGAGAGAGATAACGGAGGAGAAAGCGACCACAGGAGCACTAACTGAAGGAAGTGCGCAGCCGCGTTCACAGAGCTACCAGTGACCTAGTGCAAGGGTCGCATAGGCTCTGTCTAGGGAAGTTATCGTCTCTACAACACAACAAACGAGAGTGGTGAATGAACGCCTTTTACGTGCAAAGGCCACCGACAAGGAAAATAGGCATGGAAAGAAGCTCACGATAGTATATCGAAGGCTCTCTGCGGTTGGCACGCAAAACCATATATAAACGGTAGAACCGCGCTGACTGAGGCACTGGAGGAGAGGAATGCAAGATTAGTCCCGTGTACCGTCGAAAACGGTGAGTACTGAGTGTGATTGGTGGGCATCAAAACAGGGACGCCGAAACGTTTCTCGATCGCCCCATACCCCCTTGAGGTCCCTGTTTTCTATCTACTGTATTGCGCATCTTATTATATGTCATGGACCCCTCGAATGCCGCTACTCCAACATCCCCCCCAAAGAAGATAAAGACACTTGGGTCACCGGTCACCTGCATGTCATTATGCTACGCTGAATACTAAAGCTATACTGCGGTCGTAGCCATCTCAACACCGTGTAAAGTGGCAACTTTGTTGGGCTGCGGCGTTGCCCGAGACGAGGTAGTGCTGTTGGCAGAGTGTATGCCGGCAAAATGTGGGGCACTAACGCCAACAAAAAGATAAGCTCACGATCAAGGAGCATATAGCAAGGAGGCAGGGGCTAGCGATATGCGGCGAGGTAATTGACGCAGATGTGTTCATACAGACTACAGAGCTATATAAGTATCCTATATCCATCGCAGAGGGGTTAATTAATTCCCCAAAGAGAACTGCAGGGATATAAGGGTGTGAGAGAGGGGTTTACCACGTTCACCCTCAAACCATCGATGATCATCCACTCCGGTGGCGCAGAGCGTGGCGGTGTGGGGTGTTAAGCTCCTGGCCAAGGCGATCCTCTCCTAGCTCCCTTCAGCGCTGACTTTCTTGGCCACAGATCCTGGTGCTGACCCCTTTCCACCCCTCTTAATAGCTCTCTCCTGTCCCACCACCTCCACCACCTGCTCGCAATTGCAGTCATGGCGTCTACGGCCTCCCGCCATGCGCCCGCCTCGTACGCCTCCGCTGCCGCGGGCCAGCATTCCTCCCCTCAAAGCGACCAGCTTGCTTCCACAATGGCTGACTGGCTCCCCACCAATAGCAGCTCCTCTCCCTCCCCTGGCAGGGCCAGCAGTGTCAAGGCTGTCTCCGCATCCGAAGCGGCTGCCTCTTCGCCTGCTCCTGACGAGTCCTGGCCGCCCAACCCCCACCTGACTGAGCCGCGTCTGTACATGTCTCATTTGGGCATCAACGTGACCAAGAGTCTGCTGGCGCGAGAGGTGTTTAATCACTGCCTCCCTGTCAAGTTTGTGCTGGACGACTTGGTCAATCCCAATATGGCTACTGGCACGGTCCAGTTTTCTTGTCTTTCCAACGGTGCGTCGTCGTTTTTCTTTATGCTCTCCGTTTTAATAAGGGTGCCTATAACTGACTTGATGATGACATCCATTAGCCGAGCTGGCGTACGCAACCATTGATTCGCCCGTGCTCTCCATCTATGCCCCCGGGGGAGGCACACCTGAGCCTGTTTCCAACAGTAAGCGACGCTTGATCAACCAGTTGCCCCCTCAAACCACAGAAGCGGATCTATTTCGTCTCGTACGCCCCTTTGGACCAGTGTACAAGGGGGGTTGATCTCGGCAATGGCCCGTCGGGGCAATTGCATCGGTTCAGCGGAGCGGCCCCGTCGAGTTTTATCTCGAAGAGGATGCCAAGGTCGCTGAACGAGCTCTTCACTGCTCCAATGTAGGAGGTAACACCATTAGCGTCACCATCGACACGGCCAACCGAACCCCGCACCATATTCGCGCCACCGCTCCTCTTTGTGCCCAAGTTGACCATTCCCCCTTCTGCGCGCAGGCAAGCGTGTTTGCTTCCCCCCCCTCGCCTTCTCCGTCGGGACTTGTCACTAGCCCCCTTTCCCCCTTATGTATGAGTTTGGAAGGGGCTACGCTTCGTTGCCCGCGACGCCCCTCTCGCCGCCTCGAACCAAGTTGATCGACCCGTGCAATTTGTTCATCAAGCACCTCTCCCCCACGGTCAACAGCAGCATACTCTACCGTGCCTTTGTGCCTTTTGGCGATGTGGTCTCAGCTCGGGTGATGCGCGACGATGATGGGAACAGTCGTCAGTTTGGGTTTGTTAGCTACAAACACTGACGAAGCTGCCGAAGCGTTGCGACACATGGATCGAAGCCGACTCGATGGTCAACCCATCACGGTCCGACTCCATCAACCCAAGGTACCGCGACAAGAGAAACTAGCCCGGTCCGGATCCGTGTCCACTGGATCACCTTTCCTCCTCTCTCCCCAGCCTACTGATGCAGCTGTCGAAGCAACGGGTCTGCCCCTGCAAACGCAAACCCACCCTCCAGCGCAAAAGTCCAACTCGTACTTTCGTGACGCCATGGAGGCCGACTTGCGCGGGGAAAAGTACACTTTCCCCCAATTGGCCTCCCTCAGTGCTTCGGTGCGAAACGAAGTGTTGGCAGGACTGTTGGCGCGACGGCTGAAGAAGTTGCCTGGGTTTGATGCTATCGCAGCAGAGGAAGGAGTCTATCATACAGAAACGCTCGAAGAGGCCCAGGCGCGGCGGCAGGCGTTGCTGGCCCGTGCCGCACATGGAGGGAAAGATGAGCCTGCCCAACCCGAGAGAGTGAACTGGACCGATGAAGAAGTACAGCAGATTGTCGAGGAGATGGTGGCTAAGATCCCTCTATCCGAAGCCGTCGAAGCCCTGGACAATCCGGCTCTGCTCCTCGAACATGCCCTGCGCCATGCCAACACGGTGGGCATGAACCTTTCCCATGCAGGGGTTCTTTCGGGGGCATTCCGTTGGGCGTTTCGGCGTCTCAACAGACTCGGAGCTTGACCCCAGGATCGGCCTCGACCGACTCGGGTCGCGACCCTGACGCAACCCTGGTTGATGGGAATGTGGGCTTATCCTTCCCGGTCCCGGGGCCAGCGATGAGCGAGCGCGACAGGCTCTTGGTCTCTGTCCGCTCGTTTAACCTACCCAGTGAAACAATGGTGCGGGACGTGACGGATCTGCTGGTCAGCCTGCCCAAGAAGGAGAAGGCGCTGTGCCTGTTCAATCGTGATGTGCTCGCGCAAAAAGTACAAGAGGCACGCGACATTCTTTCCCTTACCGACGAAGACGAGGATGAAGTGTTCGGTTCCTCGTCTGAGCCGTCGATGGAGCCGCTGGACATGCTGCTCTCTCTGCCCTCGCAAGAGCTGCTGAGAAAGCTACAGTCCGGAGTGTTTGCCCCTGTGTACCAGCCTGCATCTCCCGAGGCTTGGGCTGCGACCGAGACGTACATTGCTTCGCTCCTCCTCTTGCCCCTCAACGAAGCGAAACAGTTGCTTGGCGCTCGACTCTTCCAGTTGATCAAGATGGCGGGTCTGCATGGCGCGGCCAAGTTGACCATCGTCTTGCTTGACACGGAGGACATGCACGTCCTCGCCCACCTCGCCGACTCCTTCCCATCCATCCTACAGGAAAAAGCAGCTAGGCTGTAAGCATGCCCTTCTTGTTCTTCTCTTCTTCTTCGTCTTTCCCCCCCCTGTTTGGATATGGCGACGTCCCTCTCGCCTTTATCCACCCTCGCTGTTTCCAGCTGTTTACGCGTATCTATCATGTTGCCTGTGGCACCTCGTTCACGGTGGAATGTTGAACGTTGAACGTTGAACGTTGACGATTGATTGATGGCATGCGAATGGGGCCATTTACGAACCAAACCAGTTAGTAGTTTCGTTGCTTCTTGTGCAGACGCGGGTGCGTGGCCATCCTCCGCATCAGGTTCTGGTTCCGTGGCTCGACGCGGTCCAACAAACTACCACTAGTCGAAGCAGGGGGTACTGAATCCGGCCTCTGCATGCGACGATACCGTGGGCGCGAAATGGGACAGACGAACGGCGATGGGCGGGGCCTGGTTGAAGGTGTGCCCTGGTCCAGGGGCCTGGGCTGGTCCAGGGGCTGGTCGACGGGAACGAGGGGTGCGGGACCAGCACTGCCTTTGATGGATACAACGGGGGTTAAGGTCCCATTCACAAGGCAGACATTTTCTTCGGAGCGTCCCCGCTTGGTGCCCCCTGCCACACCACGGATGCTCATAGGCCTCCCCCCTACCGTTGCGGGAGCAGAGGGCGTCACTAGGGGCGGCGAGGTCACTAGGAGCGGGGAACGTCGACGTTTTGCCTGTCCAGCATCATTGAGGAGCTGCGCACTTGGAATGGAGAGGGGCGCCGATACATCAATCCAAACCGGGGGCAAATCGAGTGCCACGCGCTCGTTCGCAGGAAGGAGTAGCTGCGCACTGACCCCTTCAATCGTCCGAAGCAGAATGGAAAGGTACGCCTTCTCACTGCCCCCCATCTTGGCCACTTGACGGGTAACCTCCGATCCTCGCACAGCCACTTCAGCCCATCGTTGACAGATCTCTTGTGCCCCCGCGCTGTCCGTCACCCACTGCTTGGGTAACGACCGTTGAGGGCGCTATCCAATGCGCAACATTAGCTTTGTACCCAGGCAAGGAGCAAAGGAAGGAACGTACTAAAGGCAAAGCCATGGCAAGTCCCCAGAAAGCGGCTTCGGCTCCCTCGAGCGCAAAGGTATGCCCGGGACCCCCACTCCTCAAGAGGGATCGCGATGCTCGCCAGTCCTTCGAACAGCACTTCGGCTAGGTTGGAATCATAGGCCCCGATGGTCGTGTGACGAATGGCAGTCTTCCGACGGGACAACGCCGCAAGCGCCGCCAGCCTCATCAAGCATACCTTGACGCCCCGCTGACACGAGCCCCAAGGTTGCCTCTCCCTCGTCCCCCGACATCCGATGCGAAAGCTCTCATATAGAACTTGATCATTGGCCACTTTTTTGCCCCCTCGGGGGCCGAACGGGAGCGGAGCAAAGGTTCGTCCTGGAGAAGATATTTGAGCACCCTTTTGATGGCACGCTCCATCTGCTCGCCTTGGCGGTCGGGCAGATCCGTGTCCATCGAATCCACTTGGGTGCGGCTTGCAGTGTCGACAAGACGAGGAAGTGTGTCCTTCCACACCTCCAACACTGCTTCTGCCTCTCCCGAATCGGGTCCGACCCGCATGTCGTCCGGGACGAGGCGCAAGCAATGCATCATTACCGCTAGTTTTTGTGCCCCTCGCAAGCACAACGAGTTTAGTAGTGCCTCTTTGGCCGCACGAGCACGAGATGGGTTGGCTTGTTCGTTCCAGAGGAGTGTAAGCCCACTGTTTCCACTAGGGCCGAAAAGTAGATGGGAGATGGTCTCCAGCTCCTTCCTTTGCTCAGGAAGAGTGGCAAGAAATGACTCCACCAGCGTTTCCCCCCCTTCCTCCTTTTGAGGGGGAGGGACGAGTTTCCAGCAAGACGAGTGGCGAGGAGCGCCTGAAGTTCAGAGTCAACGGACAGGCGCGTAGGAAAGTCGTCCCTCCCCGTGGAGGGCATGCCGTCCAACAGTTTCGTATCTGGAAACGGCTGGGCTGCTTCCACGAGAAAGGAAAGTATGGGGTTGCGGAGATTGGGTGATTGAAGGGATTCGGGATCCAGCAGCATTCCCAGTGTCGTCTCTGGTTGGAAAGAAGAAATGTGTGCAATCCTGCTTTGATCGTCCGCTTCTCGTCCTCGTGCGGCACCACTAGCAGCTGGATCAACACATCCACATTTCGCCGCACCACGTGGGGGTCGGAAAACGCAATCTCGACGAGAGCGCGGTAGCCGAGGAAACGGATTGAGCGAGAGAGCTTTCACAAAAGTCGTACAGGATGTTGAGAACCCCATTGCGCATCTCGGGAGAGATGCGGTCGGTTGCTTGGCCAAAGTGGGCAGCCAGCGAGGCGAGCCCAAGCAGCCGAACCAGTTGGAAAACGACCAACTTTCGTCCGGCAATCGAGTTGATCTCTTTGGCCTCCTCAGCTTGTGGGGAGGGATAGACGGGACGCGAAGACTGGCGGAAAGGGTGCGGATCAAGTGGCGAAGAGCGTGGCTGTGGTGTGGGAGCCAGCGAAACGCATGACTGTTGAGGCTGCCGCGGCTGGTAGAGGAATTGGCGGGGGCGGCAGCGGAGGGGGCAAGGAGGGTGGCGAGGAGAGGAAACGGCGGGAGGTGGGAGGGAAGATCATGGAAAGGAGCTACGAGCGCCCAGAGCCAGGCAGGCGTGTTGGGGGGCGGCGGGGAGGCGCGGCAGGACGCGCGGCCGGGTGTCCGGTTCGTATCCACCTGGGTTTCCGCTTCGATGTACATGGGGACGTCCTTGGTGACCTTTAGGTCCTTGGGGTCCTTGGGGTCCTTGGGGTGTGCCTGGGGGTGTGCATAGGGTCCTTGTGGGCGTGCCTGCTGGGATCCTTGCGGGCGTGCGTGGGGCCCTTGGGAGCGTGCCGGAGGCCCTTGGGGGCGTCCCTGGGAGGGACCATATGGGCGTGCCGTTGGATGCGTCGCGGCGGGCCCAGGCGCGGGGGGCGGCGGGGGGTGTGCGGGGGGCGCGGGGGCGAGATGCCATGGGTGGAGACGCAGATGGTGGCCGCCGCCAGCCGAGTGTCTGCGCGCGCTCGGCGATGCTCGATCCCACGGCAGAGGGACGCTGCGTTGGAGCTCTCACACTGAACGTTTCAAGAGAGTGTTAACCCTACCTCTGGTGCATGCCGATTCAATGCATCCACGCCTCAGCTGCGCAATTAACTCGGCGCGTGCCAGTTTAGATGGAAGCTATAACCGGTCGGGTAAGGTACCCAGGGTAATTGACTCTGCGTAGCCAGCCCATCTTGTGCGTATCGCACCCAGGAAGAGGCTATGTGCAGTGTCACCAACTGGTTGTACCCTCAATATATATTGCGTTTGAATCCCGGGCAAAGCGTGTTCTTCATGATGGTCGTAGAGCTGCAAGACACCAGGGACGACAAAAATGAACGCGAGGGGCCCGAGCCCTGGAACCACATTTCAAGGGAAATACGTTCAAGAAGAATATATATGCACAGCAGCCACAGGCTCGACCCTCTCGTTGGACCAAAAGAGAGGAAAGGGGAGGGGTATACATAGTATCATACAGCAACAGAACCAAAGCTAACGCCCACTTGCTCGCCGAGTCGAGAGACCCTTACAAGTGGGGCTCCTCCGCAAAGGCCTGTTCTTTGGAAAGTTGGTCACCCTTCTCGTCGGCAGCAGCTTGCGGCACCCGTTCCGAAAGGAGCTTGGCCCTTTGGTCGTCCGAGGCGTACATGGCAAACTCGTGGATCTTTTCTCCCGACGGCTTGACGCCGAGCTTGTGCACCACCCCATAACAAAGCGGCATGCTTGCTGCCAACAGGGCCATGTTGAGCCCGGCCACGCCGTCAAGACGGAACCCAGTCGAGTTGAGCCCATACGACACGGCCTGGCCCGCCGATTCGACGCCACGGATGATGGCAGTGAGCCGGATCAGATCCGCTGGGTTGTCCGACAAGCCCGAAGCAATCCAGTAGTTCACTGTTGTCAAATGTAAGGATCTGTTAGCACTATTTGCTTCAGGAATAAAAAGGAAGGAAGGAGCGGCGAGGGAGGAGGGGGTGCAGAACGTACTCTCATACATGGTCGAGAAGAGGATCTCTAGCATAAGGTAGACGCCAAATCCTTTGCCCCAAGTGGAGCTACCATCGACCCAATCGTAGTGAGGGGCATGGTGTTTGTGGAACTGGTTCATGACAACAATTGCGTAAATCCAGTACCCCATCGCGCATCCATACACCAACCCAAAGCCTACCTTGGCACGGCGGTTGATAGTCCATGGTCGGTAGTCCAATAGCACGCCCAGCAGCAAGTTTGAAATCATCGACACCACCGCCCCCATGAGCGAGGCGAGGGCACGGCTGCGCACCGTAAAGTACGTGGCATTGAAGGTGCCACAGAGCGACTCGGAAAAAGTCGAGGTCCAAATCATGGGCAAGAGGAGCAAGACTTTGGGTTGTACTAGCGTTTTGGCCATCAACCGGATTTCCACCCAGGGGTGCTGAGTGGTAGCAAGCTCAACTGGCGTCCCATCTATGCGTTGCACATTCTTCGGCATCGAGAGGAGGCATCCCGCCAAGGCCCAGCTGCTTGCAGCGCAATAAAGACCTTGTATGTGGTGAATGAGATGGCACCACCCGAGGCCGCTTGCGAATTGTGGTTCAAACCTAGTGAGATGAGCCCCGCAAGCACCTGGCCTGCGACCCGGTAGCATAACCAATACGAAAGGTACCGACCTTGCTTCTTGCGCTCCGGGTAGCCCATCACCAACGCCCCCTCTGTCGCCAAAACGTACCGGCTGTGATACCGCACAGGGTGGCACCCAGGATTACGAGCCAGCTCTTGTTGTCCTTGGAAAGAACGTAGAGCCCAGCGGCATAAGGCGCGTATCCGCACGTACCAAAAATCAGGGCAAACTTGATGTTGGTAATCTTGACCAGAGCAGGCTGGAGGAAACAGGTGACTACCATCAAACAAAACCTACACCCATCCAAAACAGAGGGGTTGTCAGGCCTCACCTTTCTTCGCAGGCTCTGTTCGCCACGAGGGGGGCGAGGGGGGTAAAAGTACGTACGTGATCGAGTTGGACGCATTGACAGTGCTAATGTCCATCCCACCTCCAGCACCCAAGGAGAGAAAGCCCGCCCAGAGACCGGGGGCCAAGAAGGAGCAGACCAAGCACTGTAATGTTCCAAAACACGGAGCGGTAGAAGGTGACGCGGTAGGTACCGTCAGGCTTGAGGCGGGATAAGGCCCGGTTGGGCTCAATGGGTTCTCCCGTGCCCGAGAGGGATGCAACGTCGGCCGATGTGGTGCGCAACTTTTCATCCGCGTCGGGCGACGCTGGGATGGGCGCTTCCGGGGACGCAGAGGAGGCGCGCGACCAGGGGAATGTGGGCATGCTGCGGATGGGTAGCTCGTTTCCGACTCTGCAGGATGGAGGGGAGGAAGCAAAAAAAGCAAAGCAGATGCAGAGGCGAGAAGGGAACGGTTTCATGTAAACTGTGCGGGCATACATTTAGATCTTTTATCCTTGCCACCCTGCATGGCTTGGTTTCTGCCAGATAAACCACTTCGAACTGCTCCACCGCCACCGCTGCCCCGGAGAAGCACGAGATGGGTGTTGGGCTGGGCCACACAGGTCCCAGACGAGGCCTGCATTGTATCGATCGATGGGATCTCAGCCCGAGGTTGATAATGGATGAGGCCGACGAGACCTGAGACCCTGAGGTCTGAGGCTGCCCAGGGCTGCGTGGAGGACAGAGCCTAAGGCTACCGGTGACCGTCACCGCGTAGTACGTAGCGACCACCAGCTCCTACCGAATACCGACGACTGTCGGCCGCCGCGACTATACTGACTTTTGGTAGTACCCCGACTACTTACAAACTAATACCGATGAAGTAAGGTGCTTCAGGGAAGTCTCAGGCTGCTGCGGAAGAGGTCCGTGCAGGATGGTCGATGATCGATGGCGTGCCTTAGGTCCATGCCACCAGTCGATGCTCCTGCTGGTGGAGACGGGGACAATCGCCAAGCGACAGTCGATGCTTTCCCGTCAGTAAACGTCCGATTCGATTAACTCGATCAACAATGCATGATCATCGATGGCCTCAGAAAGCAAATGCGAAAGCAAAGCGAACAGGCACAAGCGAAGGCGCCAGCCCGCTTGCCCGATGTCCGTCGCACTGCTATACACTAGCTGTGTCTTGTTTGAATTTTGCCCCACAGTATTTCCACACCCCGCAATGACGCCACCGCTTCGCCCCACACGATTCAATCACGCCACCGATGACCTACCTCCTCGCTGTTTTCTCC
The DNA here is from genome assembly GCA_003971905.1 of Moniliella sp. 'wahieum'. NCBI lineage: Eukaryota > Fungi > Basidiomycota > Moniliellomycetes > Moniliellales > Moniliellaceae > Moniliella > Moniliella sp. 'wahieum'. The sequence continues at coordinate 30,366 of RSEE01000089.1, read as the reverse complement.
CCTGTGTGGCCGCCTTCCCCAGTCGCCCGTTCTCCGACCCTCTGTAGCCTCTTCGGGTCGCTGCATCAGTTCTCTGGACTCCCTCCCTAGTCTCACTAGGACTCCCTACTCCGTGTGCTCCATTCAGTACCACAGTACTCTCAGAACGTGTACTCACTATCTTATGCCGTCTCTTGTCCGTGTATTATACTCACTTAGAGAGATGCATAGCAGGTGTTCATTTACCGTCTCGTTCAAGTCATGATTTTCTTCCTAGTCACCATCCTTAAGTGAAGCTTGAAGCTAGCTTGACGCTGCGGGCCACACGGAGGCCCACCAGTGATACGTCTATAGTATGCCCCACCCCGCCCTTCGTGAGATTTGCAGTCCTGAGAGGCCTGATGGTCCTCGAGTGAAGCAATCACACTGGTGGTGGTGGTGATTTAAGCTAACCCGCAACGCCTACAGAGGAACATCAAGCAGCCAGTTGCCTCCAGGGGCTAGGCTGTAGAACAAAAACAGAAGCGAGAAAACAACGAAACTCAGGCGGCCTATAATAGGTGAGGGACTGAAGTGGCGTTGGCCAAAACACACGAGCCACCCGCGGTGACTCAGTGGCACCCTTGGCTCGTACAACGTACAACCGGCCTATATATTTCTCCACCGCCCCAACAAAAGTAAGACCATCAAGCCCCCGGGGCCGGGGGGGGGGGGTGTCCGCAATTCCAGGCACCCCGCCATCACCGGCATCATCCCCCTCCTATCCAACCAACCCCAGCGCCTCAGCAGGCATCTGTGCACTGCGCCGCCATCCCGACTCTGTCTCTACGGGCCTGCATCCGACTCTCTCCACCATACAACGCCCGTATTGCATTCGTTCTCGTCGCCGTCGTCTCAATCCCACAGGTTTTCGGTCGGCATTCAATATTTTCATCCATACTCGCCCCGGCCATTCAAAGATGTCAGAACCTGGTGTGTTCCCCGCACCTCTAATACTCCGGCTCAAACGTCTGGGGATGTTGGTGACTTGCTCTGATGTCACACTGCTCATCAATCTCTCCGCCATCCCCCAGGCTTGTTCCACGCCATGATATCCATCAGTTCTCCAATGATGACGCCGCCGCAGATGCCTGCCATCAACAAATCTCAGACAATCCCAACCCTTCCCCGTTCATCGCGTGGATGCGTATCATGGAATCGCGCGTCGTCAGCATCCACCCGTACGCACCAGTTGCTTTTCAAGGCCACATTCATACGAGCCGCGGCTTATTACCAAGCATTAGACAGAAGCTGTGCCCGACCCCGTCGTTATCGCCGCGCTCTCTTTGACTGCATGCTTCTTTCTGTGTTGACGAAATAGTTGGCGTTCCTCGGTTCTTGGCATTCGTTCGTCTGTCGTGAATTAAAGCCCTTGTCCAACCATCCGGTCCGGCCGCCATTGCGGCGCACAACGAAGCCATCGGGCCTCGAGGCAAGGTTGCTGATGGGTTTAACCTGTCGCTAACCCCGCCGATGTCAAGCCCGAGAAAGTGAGAGACGACGTATGCGACAGGACACCCTGCCTCCTGGTATGGCATCTTCACAGTTCGAGTTGATGCTGTGCGGGCTCCTTCTCGTCGGCGTCCAAGCACGACGTTTGTTCTACTCTTCCGACACGCGATACGACGAGAGCATTACGCCCACTGCAGACCATTCCTGCGCTTATGATGGTGACGAGCGGTCGAGCTCCCACAGTTGCAGTGCCCCCCTCTGTGTCGGACCCTAAAGCTCTTCCATGAAAGCTGCAAACACGTCCTCAACTATAGAGAACGCTATCGCGACCTCATATCGCCACGGTAAATACGATAATATGACTTCAACCTCATGCGGTCTGAGGATTTGAGTGCAGAGGGCCGGCAATTAAACGTCAGGCCTCGGCCTGAGGGATCCCTGTGGAGATCCCTCTCTACGACGGACCCACCACTGGCTCGCCTCCGATGGTCGCAAGACACGTCAGTACTCAGTGCGCATGCTTTGTTCGTTGGACGTTGTTTTTGGTTCTTGGGAGTAGTGTCAGCTGCCCTCCCCGTGCTTAGTAGGCCGACTGCGCATCCGAGAGGTACTTGCTCCAATACTTGTGGTCTTTTGCCGAGAAAAAAGGAAGACTGGGGCGGGTGCCCGCTTCAAGACACGTGCCACTTGGCCTGCCACAGCTGCGCTCGGCCGCCACGCGCAGCAGTAGGGTTGCAAGTCTTCTCGACGCCTGCAGAGAAGGAAGGAAGGCGCCGCCCGCAGCACGGCGCCAGTGTGGGCGGAACGCACCCGGCTTGTCCCGCCCGGCAGCCGCCTGGCTGAGCTCAGCGGCGCTGACGGAGCCGTCCAAAACGTACTGCCGTTCTCACCCGTCGGCATCCATCCATCCCCCCCATCCCACCACCGCCACCGCCGTCTTGGGCCCCGCCAGCTCCATCCTCCGTGGCGTCTTCCCCCCCCGGCAGCCTCCCTCCACTGCCGCCCCCCCGCCGCCACCGTCTGGGACCCCACGCCCCCGTGGAGCCCGCCCTTCTCCCTAGTCCCCCACCATGCCCCTCCCCTCCAAGCTTGCCATCCACCTGGCGCGCTTCGCCGCCGCAGGCGCCAACGCCGCATCCAATGCCGCCAATGGTGTCACCACTGCCACCGTTGCCACTGTCGGTGGCGTCGTGGCGGGCGCATCCACCGCTGCTTCCGGTGCTAGCTCTGCCCTCGGCGCCTCTGCTGGCGCCTCGGCCGGTGCAGGCGCCGGCGGCAGCACCAGCGGTGCCTGGCATGGCAGCTACCAAGTACGTTTCCCATACTCCTCTCTGTTTTCCCTGGTTGCTGACCGGCGTTGTGTGTAGCATCTGCTTGCCCAGAGCCCAACGGTGCAGAACCTTCCGTCAAATGCGTTCGCCGAGACGGATGACTCGGAACAAGACCCTTTCCGCCTCCGCTCGCGTCTCGTTGTCGCCCAGCCGCGCACTCTGCCCACCCCCGCGGCAACCTGCAGCACGCGCCCGAGACACGCATCTTGCTCAACCCCTCCAATGCTCAGGTTCAAGAACGTCTAACCCGTCTCTTCTCCAATCTTCACACTGCTGGTCCAAGACTGATTGAGCCGTCAGCCCACCGCAAGAAGGCCGTTCCCGTGCTGCCGGTGATTCGGCGCCAGGTCCAACGCCGCGTTCGTCAGTCGGCCGCGGTCGCGCAGCTGCTCTATGCAGTGGCCCACGAGTCTTCTGCCACATTCCGCAGCCGCGCTACCCGTCCCCGTGCCTCCAGCTTGGGGTCCCGGGTCTCGGCGCGTGGGTACGCTTCGGTCGCTCTCGACGACGCCCCCCTGGGTCCGGAGGAACGCCCTACACCCATGAGCTCGGCAAAGGACCCAGGCTACGCTACGCCAGCTTGACATGGAAGAGACCGAGGCGTTGGTCAAGCGCATTTCCGACTCGCTCGCCGATATGTCCAACAGCCGCCCTGGACGCGCGGCGTGAAAATGGCACCCCTTGATGATTCCACCCGGGCTAAGATTACGTTTTGGAAACCAGTGTGCGCTCGCTATTGTTTCAACTCCTCCGCTTCCCGGGAAAGGCCGGCCGCAAGACGTGCTGGCGAAGACCAAAAGGGTGTTCAAACAAGCACAGAAGTGCCTGTTGACCAGCGGACCAACTTCTTTAATGGGCGCATCACTCTCCTCCTTCTTGCCGCGTTGAACTCCTCGGCCCCTTCGGACCAGATGCTGCCAAAGGAAGAGGTACTCAACTGGATGCGCGGTCCGCTACTTACAACGGGATCAACAAACAACTCGTCGCCCAAATCATCGAGTTCCTTGCAACGAATCCGTACGACAGGGTCCCACCGTCTCTCTATGAGCTGCTTTCTATCCCTGAAAGCAAGGAAGCATCCGCCGGCGAATCGTTGGAGAGCGAGTACGAGGAGGGCCAAGTGGAGGAGGGAGCCGCTGACGTCAACGCGGTTCTTTCCAAGCCCGTGACCAGCTTTGACTTTGCCATGTCGCTCCTTCATGCCGTCAATGCAGACCCCGACCTTCAGCCAAATGCCCCGTGGGCGTACAATGCCCTTTTGCAGGTTGCGGCCCGACGGAGCGACGCTCGCGTTGCGTTGGAGGTGCTGGCGTTGATGCAGAGAACGAGTCGCTGCCAGAGGACTACCTTGAGCCCAAGATGTTCTCACTTATCCTCATCTCCCTTGTTGGCAAAAAACTACTCAAGCCCTCGGAACTGAACGTCAACTCGCGCAAGCCTCTGTCGCAACATTCATTCCTCCTCTTAGCGAGGATGATGCTGGAAAGCGGACGCACTCGAAGTGCTCCAGAGCGTGTTTGATGCTGCTTTGCCCCACTGGACCCTGGATCCTGATACCAGAACAGCCGGGCGTGAGGAACGTTCGAAGCTTCCGTTTGTCGACAAGTCGAATGGCGTCTTCCGCGACGCGGCCCTGCGCACTACAAACCCCTTGTTTCTGTCTGGAACGGTATGATCCATGCCCACTTCCTTCTAGGCCATGCTGAGGGCGCCATTGCACTCTTCAAGCGCATGCTCGACGAACAGGCCGAACACCCCCACCCCACATTGGGGCTCCACACTCCTCCGCCCACGCGGGAAACGGTGAGCATCATGCTCGTTGGTCTTGCTGCTACCCAGGTGTGCCGACAGCTACCGAGTGGTACAATGCGTTGCTTAGCTCAGAGGAGAGCGTGGCACTCCCATCTTGGAGGGCCTCATTTCCTTGTCCCAGATGTACGCCGACGCTGCTACTGCTGAGGATGGTACTCTTTGGGAGGAGGGCCAGAAGACTGGCTCGTACGCCCGCGTGCTCAAGGTCATTGCGAACGACCTGAGTGAAGGCACCAGGGGGGCACGCGTACCCACCTTGACTTTATCGAAAAACTGCTTTCGCCCGCCGTGGTAGCCAAGATGGAGGCGCAAACCGATGCGCTCTTGTCCTTGGTCGGATCTGCCTTCTCCCAGGTAGAGGACAGCGCCTTTTTGGAAATGCCAAAGGTGCCTCAGTTTGTCTCGAATCTGCTTTTCCTTGTGGACAAGTGCATGAGTTACGGCCGGGCTGCCGACGCTGCTTCGCTCTTGACGCATGTCTTGCAGCAGATCATGTCTGCTCCGGTGGAAGGCAAGAGTTCCTCTTTGAGGAAGAGCGCTCTCGGTAACCCGACGAAGCGGCGTACGTTGTCGGCTGTGGCGAAGCGCATGCTTCACCTCATCCGTCTCAATCGCGTATCCCGGCCGATGAGGCTAGCCCCGCGGCCGCCGCCTTGCTCACTACCACGCTCCACACGTTTACCCCCATGCTGCAGCTGTACCCATCGCTCTTGCACGCGTGGTGAGCAAGAAGGAGGCACTGCCGCGTGCCTACCTTTGGGCCACCAGGCTCGCCTTGCTCTACCGTCAGATCAAGCCCGAGGACCGGGACAACGTGATTACTCATTTTTCGCCTGACGAGTGGACGATTCTTGTCCGTGCCTTTGCGCTGGAGGAGCAACAGCTCGAGCCTGATCTGGCCCGTATGACATCTTCGGGGCTCGGGATGCTGGCGGAGGACTATGCTCGTGTTACGCCCGCCATGCTCCAGTTGGCCGCCGTCCAAACCGACGTTAAGCCGAAGCGCCCTCACCTTGTTCGTCCGGACGTGGAGCAGGCGTTTGAAATCCTTTCCGCGCGGTACCCCGAGCGAGGTGGTCCCGCTGCTGGAAAAGATCAATCCCTCCTACTTCCGCATGGTACACAGTAAGCCCTGGGACACCACGGCTGGTGAGGAGGAACTCTCTGCACCCCAGCCCGAGACGGAGTTGCCGCAGCTGTCCGAGCGGGCACTCAAGGCGCTGGGCCCTGTGCAGCCGTCCGAGACCGTGTCGAGCGATCCAGCTTTGGAATTCGCCCCGGTCAAGACGCTGAGCGATGAGCTGGGTGGTCAGGCACACACCCTCTACACCTCGGGCGGTCCGAGCGGGGGTAAGGGTGATGGTCGCATGCTGTGGAGATGCTCCTTCAGAGCGCACGCAAGGGCACTTACCCCACCATCCCTTTTATTGTTGCGCTGATCAACCTCACAGGGGTGAAGAGAGATATGGACCACGTGCGTCTGCTCTACCTCTTGGGCTCGCATGTGGTTCGTAGCCTGGAGGGCACGAGTGTCCAGGCCAGTGCATGGGTCGAGTTGGAGAATGCAATGATCTGTGCTGCGCGCATTCGGGTCAGTGCCGCCTGGCCAACTCGCACCGTCATCTCTTGGTCAATGCGGGACAAATTCCTTCGGCGGATGCGTACGGGTCGCTGATCGCTGCGAGCAAGGTGACGACGGACGAGGTGCTGGTATCGAAAGAACTGTTTGATGAGGCGATCCGTTTGGGCGTCAAGCCCAACCTTTACCTCTTCAACACCATCATCTCTACCTTCAGTCGCGCCCGCCGCGCCGAGACGGCACTGGCATACTACAAGATGATGCTGGCACACAAGATTAAGCCTTCGTCCATCACGTATGGTGCGTTGGTCAATGCCTTTGTTCGTCGTGGGAGATCAAGCAAGCGCTCCACTTTTTCCAGCTGATGGAACAGGCGCCAGACTTCCGTCCCTCGCCTGCTCCGTACAACACGCTCATTGGCCATTACGTCCGTCAAGGCGATCGTGCCTCGGCGCTGGAGTACCTGGAAAATGCGCGCCCACAAACTCTCCTTCTCGGGGTACACTTGGAAGCTACTGCTGGACGCGTACGGACTGATCGCCAGTCGAGGAGGCCAAGCTGATTGAGACGTTTAACGAAATTGCAGCGGTGAATGCGGTCGAGGGCACGCACCTTGCCACTCTCATCACCTCGTACGGTACTAAGCGAACGATCTCACCAAAGCGCAGGGGATCTACGACTCGATCACACCCCTCTCGGGCCGGCGCGGCGCTACAGCTCTCCCTGATGCGGTTTGCCACCAAGCCATGATGGAGGTGTACGTGCACCACAAGCGTGTGGACTTGCTGTTCGACTTTATTCAGCGCTTGGCCGGCCAGGGCATCCGGTTCACGGCCTACCACGCCAATGTGGCCATCCGCGCGTTTGGCGCCAACGGGGAACACGGTGTGACCGAAGCCAGGAGGGTGTTTGCTTCAATGAACGACCCCCCGACCGGTCGCGGCCATTGGCAACCATGCCAGCCGGGCCGACGGAAAGGGCAACAAGAAAGATGCGTTGAAACTTCCTTCGTACTACGCTCAACTGCTCCCAGGCCAAACGGACGCTGTTGCCGCTGCTGCCTCGGACGCCGTATCCTCCCGCCCGTCCCGCCCGAGCCCAACTAACCCTTGGGCACGCACGTTCCGCGAACCGTCAACGTACATTGCCATGATCCAAACGGAACTTTCTGCTGGCCACCTCGAACCAGCTCAGTGGCTCCTGGAACGGATGCACGAACGCGCTTTCCCAGCTCCCATCTTGGGACAGGTACGCTTGTTGTTGCAGGATTACGATAAGATGGGACCAGCGGCCGTTGAGGCTCACCCGTTGCTCCAATCGGGCAAACCGGGTCCCGTCCGATCCCACCCGTTCGCTCTGCACCTTCAACCGCCTCGTCCTCGTCCAAACCAACTTCGCGCGCTTAGCTCGTTCCGGACAGGATAGGATGAGTTAGGATTTTCGCTTCCTTGCTCTGGATCTGGACTTGCTGGTCGTGCCTGCAGTGCTTTGCCCCACCACCCAAAAAATGCAGCATGCAAAATGTGTTCAGCACTCTCCCTTAACCCACTGATGCATCCATTGGTCTCTGCTTGCCTTCCTTGTCTGCCATACACGTAGCTACGTAGCTTGCTGTTTCCCGCTCGCCACTGCAGGGCCGTACAGGAATGCACAGTTGTGAGTTGTTATGTGAAGTTGAGCTGGGTCTGGTCGAGCTGATCAAGCTGATCAAGTACTATACTTGAAGCCCAGTCGCTTGGACGGGAAGTACATGTACTGCTTCAATGCTATTCCTAGCGCAGGGGCTGGCCCTTTCCTCCCTTTGTCCCCAACATGCACAACATCCGCTGGGCAAACACTAGAGCAAAGAGAAGTGCAAACTGAGTGGAACAAATGGAACAATCGAACAAATGGAACAACTGTCCCGTGCATGTGGCCAAGTAGACCAACAGAGTAAATAATACGGGTATAGGTGGTTGGGAGGGCACCAAGCGAACAGGAAAATAGCCTTGTCCTGCCCTACCCTTGCCTTGCCTTGCCCTGCCTTACCTTGCCTTGCCTTGCCCCCTTGTTACCCTAACCCATTACTCGGTCTCCCTCTTACCCCAACCAACCCCACCAACAGCAGTACACATACCGTCCAATACCATCAAATGCCATTAATATCAAAAGAAGGACTAGCCGCTCCCCAACACTCACAGTCCACAGTTGAACGCTCACACTCGAACGCTCAACGTGCCGTGCTAACGGACAAAGTGCATCAGTCTGGCCCACTGGGCTAATATTGGCCCATTGGCCCATTGGCCCATTGGCCACGGTGAGATTTGTCCCCTCGCAAACATTAGTCTCTTGCCGTTTACTTTACGCCCGAGGCATCAGCATCGGTGGCGGGTACGCCCTGCCGAGCGGGTGCGTAGAAGAGCCTCAAACTTGGGCATCAAGCTCTTCTTGTTCTTGCGCAGCATGGGCGTCTCGGTGTCCAGCAACACGGCTGCTGCGCGCCGCGCCGCCCCGGCAGAAGAAGAAGAAGAAGAGAGGGAAGAAGAAGAGTCCGATGCTGGACCGGATTGGGCGCGCCAGTGGTGGTGTTGTACGTCGCATCGGGGGACGTAACGTTCCACTGGACCGTACTGTTGCCCTCGAAGAAGGTGGGTGAGGTAGGCCCGTGGTGAGGTAGACGAGTTGTGCAGGACATCCACTTTGCCATCCGCAAGAGACACGCCCGTGATGGTACGGTTGAACAGGGTGAGCGCCAAGAGCGGTGGTAAAAGGGATTTCGTGGCCCGATAAAAGACCCGGGTAAACGCATACGTGCCGTCTGCCTCGTCTCCCCATGCACCACACCATCACTGGTGGACACATTGGTAAAGCCAGCACGACTCCATCCCGACGCATTCAGCTTGTTGGCCACCCCAAACCCCGCCGTACCAACCACAATTGTAGTCTGCATCGCCCAACAACATCGAACGTACACCCCCTCCTCCAAAAGCGAACGCACATCTTGGATCGTACCCGATTCCCGCCCATCGTCGCCTGTCGCACTAAACGCGTTGCCCACTACCGTCGACGACTCGGAAAGTTCGTGTACACACCCAACGCTGTCTGCACGTGGGGCTGGTTGAGGTAGTCGACGTAGGCCTCGTAGGGGAACGGAGGGCATCAGCTCACGCGAATCGTACTGGTGGGAAGTTACACATCAGTCAGTCTTTAGTCCACATTGGAGGTGTGGGGAGCAGAGCAAAACGGGAAAAAACAGTGGAGAAAAGCAAAGAAAGAAAAAGGCTTACCTCGTCGCGGCCGGATACAACATCAAAGAAATTCTCCACTTCGTTGGCGCAAAAGCTGTCCGCAACCGAGCACACTTCGGGCGTGCCAATCTTGTAACACTGCCGAATTTGGTCGAGACAGTTGCCTTTGCCATACACAATGTTCTCGAGCTGAGAGAGAAGAGTGTTGTACAGGGTGGTGCCAAAGTAAAAGTTGTCCTTGGCAAAGAGGTAGTAGGCCTCGTACTGCAGCACCGGGTCATACCAACCATTCCCAATGGTCAGCGTCTTGACCGCAAGCGGAGTGTGACCGGACACGTTGGCCTTGGCCTGCTCCTGGATGTAATGGGAAAAGACCGGCCCATAATGCCCGCCATAGCTCTCGGTTGTAAAGTGGAAGTGGTCGCGCTTGTACTCGGGAACGGCACCCAGGAAGCCTGAAGAGCAAGGTAAAAGTCGGAGGCGGCGGCCTCGGTCGAGTTGGGCGAGGTGAGGACATTGGGCGACGAGTAGGTACCGCAGGTGCCGAGGGCCTGGGCATAGTCTGGGCACTCTTCCGACGGCAGGGTGATCAGGTTGCCAGTCGAGCTGATGTAGCCCGGGGTGGGGTCGGAAAAGGAAAAGCCAGTAGAGATTGGCTGGTCAATAAAGAGCATGTTGGCCACCTCAGAGTACGAGTGGGGTTGTTGACGAGCGTGCCGTTGGGCAGCACGCGGCACGGCCCAAGCTCCTGGAACAACCCGATCTCGGACGAACTGCCGGGCCCGCCATTGATCCAGACCGCAAGCTCGGCCTGCTTGGGATCGGTGGTGCGCGCCTCAAAGAACCAAAAGAAGATGTTTTGCCCGGGGCTGACCTCGGCAAAGCCGGAATAGGACTTGACGTCGTCGCGCAGCTCGCAGATGCCAGCAGGCACCTGCTTGTAATGCACACTGACGTTGGCAAAGCCGAGCTTGGTGGTCAGGTTGGCCGGCGCGGGCACAAACTGCGCCGACACGGCGGCGGCTGCGAGAGCGACGAGGCCAAGCAGGGAGGTGAGCGGCCATGGCAAGCAGGGCAAGGTGGTGGTGGTGGTGGCGGTGGGAGGGCACACGGAAGGCAAACGGCGGCCTCAAGCGGGTGCAGGCGGGGGGCTGCGAGGTGGGATGGGGGTTACGAGGAAAGCCGAGGTGCTTGACAAGGAATGGGTAATGAGTAATGAACCGAGGAAGCGACAAGCGATAATCGATGGATAATGCTGACGTTAACTGGTAACCGGTAATCGGTAACCGATATTCGATAACATGTAACAGCGCTGTGCGTTTCAGGCTCTGCGGCTGCTACGGCAAGGGGGCGGCCAGGGGCTGGGCAGTGCCTCGGGGTGACTCGCCTGGTGCTGGCTGGGCGGCATGCAGGATGCATCATGCATCGGGGGCACAGGGTGCACGCCGCCCCACTGGCCCCGTGCCTGGGAGATCGGCGCGAGCAGACAGCGCCTGCAGGCGGGCGGGCGTTCGGAGGAGCGGACCATGCGGTTTCGTTGGCTGTCTTTCTTTTGCCCGCAGCTGCGATTGCGCATCCGCCCAATCTGCGCCTGACACTGACATCGCGCATTGGCTTGGCACGCTGCGCGTCTGCTACTCCTCTCCCGCTGTGCCAACACCCATGCGCAGTCTTGTTTTTGCGATCGGCATCCAAGCCAGAAGATCAGAACCGAGTAGTGGGAATCGATAACCAAAGTTCAAAGGCGTCTGGTTAGGCTTACAGCTTAAACCTAGTCATCGAGCCATCAATCACCCTCGGCATCGTCGGCCACCATAACCCTATCAGCACACTCAGCTACCAGCTCAGCTCGCCGCAGCCTGAGCGCTCGGCTGGTGATTAATGATTGTTTGACGCGCGCCGCTTCGCTCATGCTCCCGAGCGTCATGCCCACGCCAGGCACACCCACCTCCACCGTCGACCTTCGCTTCTCCGTGGCCATTCGCTTGTCACGAGAATGGCCATATGATCGACGAGGCCGATGAGGGGGAGGACAAGATACAGCTGCCTTTGCAGCCGACTGATTGTGGCCTCTTGGTGTGTGGCAAGTAAAGATAAGTGTGACTTGCTCGCCTGTGCCGGGTCATTGCACTCCTGGGGGAAGATATGGGTGGTGCGGGAGGTGATGAAACTCCGTTTATACTTCAACCCCTACACCCTCCCGTTCGGACGCTTGTGGTGCTCACTGGGCAGCTCACTCTCATTCATCATTCTCCTGCGCAACACTGATTCGTTGGCCGATCGCACCCGCTTGATAGTTAATCACGAGAAGACCATCGGGCCAGTATGGCCCGTTCGTTTTCCCCTTGGTTTTGACGACGCGAGCATACTTCTTACACGGTATTGGCGCAAACAAGCAGCACACGCGGATGAACCCGGGTCGGTTGAGGTGCAGCAATTCGTTGTCGCAGTCTTAAGCTCCGTCAACGATATGGTTGCAGTATAGAGATTCGCTTCTCTCAACGTTCAACGTCTTGTGAGCGGAGCAGGGCCACGGGCACGTCGGAGCCGGTACGTTGACCCTTGAGAGCTTATATAGACTCACTTTGCCTATTATCTATGTGAGGCTCAGGGAAGGCATTGTTTTTCTCGTCTTGGTTGGCTGCTAATGGCAAGGGTATGACCTGTATACTAGTAACCAGGTAGTCCATGGCCTCGTCGCGGTACAAGCTCCAAGGCTAGACCAGGCAGTCCAACCGGATATAGCGGTCACGCAAGGATGCTTTACCCTTAAACCACAGGCGCAGTTGGATCCAAGGCACACCAACCATCTGATGTCGGCTCTCGTCAGGGAAACGCGTGACGCGCCATCCGTAATCGAGCGTAATCGATAATCCCAGCTCTGACGGAGATATTTCAGCGGCAATGATTAATGAAAGCGCAGTGCGCACCGCGAGTTTGCGCTCGCGTCCATCAACTTGTTGCCAAACAAAGCTACATGCACGCTCCTTGTTCACCGACCTCCTTATTTCTTGACATTAACCCAAAAGTTGACATGCCAACTATATATCCTCTAGATACTCCTACTGTCGACGCACACACGGAATCATTTCCACTCTATTCAGCGAGCAGGATCAATACATTCAGGCGACCAAAGCATAGCAAGACGTCCATGGGCCGTCACGAGGCCTCCAGTTAGCTTCTTTAGATTAGAAGCCACTGTTGCCGCCATAGCCACCCTGGTTGCCAGACCCGTACGAGTCGCCACCAGAGTTGCCGCCGTAGCCACCGGAGTTGCCACCGTAGCCACCGCCCGAGTTGCCGCCGAAGCCGCCGGACTGGTTGCCGGATCCGTACGAGTCGCCACCAGAGTTGCCGCCAAAGCCGCCGGACTGGTTGCCGGAACCGTACGAGTCCGAGCCCGAGTCGCCGCCGTAGCCACCGGAGTTGCCACCGAAGCCACCAGACTGGTTGCCGGAACCGTACGAGTCCGAGCCAGAGTTGCCTCCGAAGCCGCTCGACTGGTTACCCGAGCCGTACGAGTCCGAGCCAGAGTTGCCGCCGTAGCCACCAGACTGGTTGCCGGAACCGTACGAGTCCGATCCGGAGTTGCCTCCAAAGCCGCTCGACTGGTTGCCCGAGCCGTACGAGTCGGAGCCCGAGTTGCCACCGTAGCCGCCGGACTGGTTACCCGAGCCGTACGAGTCCGAGCCAGAGTTGCCCGAACCGTACGAGTCCGAACCAGAGTTACCGCCGTACCCGCCCGACTGGTTGTTGCTGTTGTTGCCGCCGAACTTCTCCTGTGCCTTGTTCTCGGCGAATTGCTTTGCCTGAGGGAAAGACGGTTAGGACAGGCTCCATCCGTGGGCGGGGCCACGGGGACGAAGGGGTGAAAGGAGCGGTAGACACCGTGGGAGCACATCACGTACAGAGTCAAAGAGGCCCATGGTTGAAGTGTTGTCTAGAAGAAACAGAAGAGAGGAAGATGGAAAAGGGAGGTGCCAGAAGATCTGGTGGGTGGGGGAAAAGAGATGAGGAAAAGAGCGACGGGAGGGGGTATTATATACAGTCCATGGCTCGTGCACGGTCTGCTGGGGGGAGAGGACGGGGGAGGCTGTGCAGTTGGGAAAGTAAAGAGCGCCCTGAGGCCTGTGACGGAATGGTCTGCACGGGCCCAGTGTTGGCGCGTGGAGCGTAGTTAGCCGGTAGCCGTTCCCCGTCGCACGTTGGCCGCGCAAGAGCGCTTGACGATCTTCCTGACGCAATCGGCTGGGCGCACGGACGTTGGCAGGGGGAAGCGGAGGGGGAGATGGATGGGATGGGGTTACATCACCCGCGGTGGGGGTGAGGGATGCGTGCGGGGGGTGGTGCGTGATGGTGATGCTGTGCGACGCAGGCAGGGGATGGATTGGATGGGGAGTCGGAGAGGGCCTGAGTACCGAGCAGGCTGTCGAAGGCCAGCGCGGGGGCGGAGCGGGGGAAGCCGCGGAGGACGACGGGGGCAGGCGGGTAGTCCTGGCTGAGCGTAGCTCACTCGATGCCCAATGCTTTGTCCAGAGATCTGAGATCTGATGACGCGTGACGCGTGACGACAGAGCGGAGCCAGCCAATGAACCACGCGTGACATGTGACAAGCGCAGGCTGGTAGTCATGCAGTCATGATACATGCCGCCACCACGTTGCCATTGAGTAGTTGGCTACTGATGAGATCGATGAGGTCGAGGGAAGGATAGGCTCCCCCAGGCCTCACGCTCCCTCTCGTCCGTCGTGCCTTTGGTGGCGCACCGCACATTGGCCTGGTGCCCATCGAATTCTCGGACTTATCCGTATGGCAGCGATGCGGGCTTTCATGCTTCCCCTTCGCTGCACCTCTCTCCACTCTCTGGTCACTTTGCTCACTTTAGGCTTCGTGCTACCTTCACGCTTCAAGCCACTAGCTTCAAGCTTCACTCGCGAAGTCCCTGACCGGTGACCCTCTTTCCAACTGTTGGACATCCACGGCCAGCTCAAGACATCCGTGCATCCCTGCATCCGTGCACCCGTGCTTTGGCGCTGTCGGCATGACGCGCATGACGCATGACGTGTACCCTCCCTGTGATGGCCCAACCAGTTCGTAGAATGACGCGTATGACGCGGCAGATATGCAATGGAGATGGCGATGAGCTCGAGGATCGATGAGTACTCGAGTATTGAGGATTGAATATTGAATGGGGAAGGAAGACGAGCCATGCACAAACATTCCTTCCTACCATGCACCCCAACATGTGTTGGGCCTCCAGGCAGGCCTCAGGTGATTGGCTGACCGTGAATGACGTCTGACGCGCTGACGGTGATTGGGTAGCGCTTAGCCTAAGCGCTAAGCTTAGCTCTTGGCGTCGAATGTGGCTCCCGGTGACGGTCACGTTTGGTAACGATATTCTTGCGCACGGACGTCCCTCCACCAGCTTCAAGCAAGAGCAAGCTCACTGCCTGCCATGACGGTATCCCACACCGCCTGTGGCTCACGCGTCACGCGTCACGCACGCTCCGACATCCCGGGGAGACAGCAGGATGTAGCAGAATGTAGCTGTGAGCAGCAGGTGGCGCCGAGGGACCAGTGGCCAGTGGCTAGTGGACTGTCCCTAGTCAGTGACTCGCACCGCGTCATGCGCCATGTTGCGTCCTTTCGTGACGCTGACGAGGGCGAGGTGGCAAGTAATGGATATTACGCGTTACGAGACGATGGTGAGTGCTGCTGAGTTCTGCGCGTGCACAACGCACAACAGCGCATGCATTCGGCCCAGGGACGTTGGACCCAAAGGCGCTTGGGTGAATCTGAGATCTCATCTGTGATCTGAGATCTAATTTCTCGGTCCGATTCTGCACTCAGCAACACTCTCACGCAGGCAAGGAGCAGAGGGCTGAGGCGCTCTTCATGGAGGGCTGGAGGGCTTGAGGGCTTAGGGGCTAGGGGCTAGGGGTCTCCTGGGATGGGTGAATAGGTGTCTTCGAGGAGGGGTTGATACATGATAGCGTTCCGTCCGGGGCTAATACCCATGTCCACAGCAAAACGTGTTCCAGCACCCATAGCATCGCCGCACCCGTCTTGAGCACCTATTCCATAGCTCCCAGAACTTGCAGTGCCCGACGGACCAGCTGTCCACGCTGTAGCCTGTTGGAGCCTGTGTGTAGCAGGCCATAGCTTCATCGTCTTCACCGTCGCCGTGCCCCGCTTGGCCCGTGCACCATGGCTGCTGTGCCAGCAAGCTTGGTTGGTCCGTGCGTGCGCACTGAGTACTGAGTACAGTCTCAGTACTGCGACTCAGTTCAGCGCCACGCAGTGCCACGCAATGCGCCGGCGCTCCGTACCCCACCTTGTCTCTGGCTCTGACGTCACTCGGTCCCTTGCACGCAGCCCTGCGTCATGCGTCACGCGTGCCAAGCCTCACCCGTCGCTGGTTGCGTGCCGCCATGGGTCGCTCGCATCATGCATCATGCACGCATCATGCGTCCGTGCTCAGCCGCGCTGTATAAGGCCTAGGCCTAAGGGCTAAAGGGGCGCACAGCAGGGCACCGCCATGGCACAGCATCCACGCTCCCTTCACGACGCGTTACGCATTCCGCGTTACACGTTACCCCCACTTGCACCGATCTCCAGCTCCCTGGATGCTCCAGCGTCATCAACATCAACATCAACATCAACATCAACATCAACATCAACATCAACATCAACATCAACATCAACACCAACATGCCCTCCTCCATCCCTAGCACTCCCATCCATGCCTTCCGGCGCTTGCGTGATGAATGCGTTTTGCGTTGAAGCAGCGGCGGCGGGCGGGCCGGGGGGCTGATTGCTCTCACTCGCTGCTCCAAGGGTAGGGGAGGGTGGCACTCAACCACGGTGACCAGCGAGCACGTTCTTGGTAGTTTCGATGTTCGCTCATCCCGTCAACATTCTGCGTGAGACAAAATCTGTATTCTTCTCTCACTCTTGGCTCCACGCAACCAATGATAAACTGATGCTCGTTCCGACTGAGCTGGGGAAGGCGAGGCCTAAGAGAATCTTCTTGCGCCTACCTTTTTGCCACAACGCAAACGTCTTTCTTCCTCGCTCGTTCTTTCGCGTCCTCTCCTTACCTCCCTGTTGCTCTCACTGGCTGTTTTCCACTGCATGCATGACCCTCCTTCAAGACCGCAAGCACCCCATGATCCCTATGACCTACTCGTACCGGGCTCAAACGGAGCTGCCTGCGTCGCGGCCCTCTTGGCCAAGTTCTCTAAGGTGACATCACGCCTCCCGGTAGGGATCGGGACGATGGTGAAAAATATGGCATGTATGACTTGGTGTCTTGTCCGCAGAGCCCCAGAAGCCCCGAGACGGATCGAAGGGGTGGGGGGGTAGGGTAGTCTCATCCCTGCGCAAAAAGGCACTCACACCCCTCGTCGTCTGCCCACGTTTGCGTTTGCCCCCATCGCGGGACATTGGTACTTGCTTTGGTTTTGGACGCGGGATGGCGCGCGAGTTCAGGAGGAACACGGGAAAGGGGTGAACGTTCCAGTTGCTGCACTAGATCATACAGGACCCCTTCATCCGCTTTGAGATCAATAAACGTAATGGCCAACCCTTGGTTGCCCGCTCTTCCCGTACGCCCAATGCGGTGAATGTAGTCTTCTATCGTGTTGCTCATCTGGTAGTTTACCACCAGCGATACGTTGGGCACATCGATCCGCGTCCAGCTAGGTTGGTGGAGACCAACACGTCCGTACTGCCTGCGCGCAACTGCGCTAGCGCTTCTTCTCGCTGCGATTGGGTCCGCTTCGAGTGCAAGACGGCAGGGTGGACGCGCGCGGCGGTAGCTAACCATTTGGCCAGTCGGTCGGTTTCGAGAATGGTGTTGAAACACAATTTGCCCCACCCACCTCCCGTAGCAAACTCAACAGCCGCGCTTGTTTCTTGTCTTCGGAACTTAATACTTCCACCCGTTGCTCCACCGTCGACGAAGCCTCGTTGGCATCCCCAATCGTGATGCTGGCCGGGGAACGGAGGTAGGTGCGGGCCAAGCGTTCACAGTCGTCGGCATGGTCGCCGAGTAGAGCATCGTCACGCGCTGCCGCCCTTCTTGCTCCGAAGGAAGCGCATCCAAAATAAAGTTCACCGCCGGCTCAAATCCCATGTCCAACATCCGATCCGCCTCGTCCATTACCACATAGTAGCACTGCGCCAGCACAGAATATGCTTCTCGAGCGTGTCGCGCAACCGACCCGGTGTGGCAATCACAATCTCCGTCCCTTCCTCCAACGCATGCGCTTGGTCGTCCATTGTCCTTACCCCGACAATCGACACTGTCCGCACTCCCAGCCGAGCACCAAACTTGCGGCCTCCACCTCGATTTGTTGTGCCAGCTCGCGGGTAGGGACGAGGATCAGGCATACGGGCCCAACGATTTGGTCGCCTCGGTAAGGCGCGGAAGCGACAAAATATACGCCAAAAGGGGAATCAGGAACGAAGCCGTCTTTCCCGACCCGGTCTCGGCCACCCCAATCAAATCCCGGTTCTCCAGCCCAATCGGGATGGCTTGGCGTTGAATCGGAGTGGGCTCTTGGTACCCAATATCGGCAATCGCCGCCACAATGGCAGGGGGGGATATGCTTTCTTCCAGGTCCGCATCGTGTCGCGGAATCGAGCCCCCACGCGCAGAAATCCCATAATCTTCTCGGAAAATGCGCCAGTCCCGGTCCCTCATCCCCCAACGTCTTTTCCGACCAATGACGCTGGTCCCACCAGCCTTGGTCTTGGCCAACGGATCCCGCGCTTTCCATCCGCCATTAAGGACCCACAGCAGAAGGGTAGGAACGACCGCCGCACACCCACCTCCCCACCCTGGCTCGTATCTTCGTCCAAATCGTGCTCGAAACGCCACCGCCGGTCTTGCGCACGCCGCGGTTTCTGGTGCTGCCGCGAGAGGGCTTCAGGCCGAGGTAGCGTTGCCGGATGGCTTCTTGTTCTGCTGCCGTCACAGGCGGCAGCGACGCGACAGGAGCCGAGGAGGCGAGGCTTCGCGCGGTGGGCGGTGAGTGAGAAGAGGAGGAAGTGGGAGGAGGGGGATGGTCGTGTTGCTGTTGCTGCTGCTGGTGCTGCTCCTTGTCCTGCGCGGCGGCCTGGCGCTGGGCCTTGGTGAGGAACCGAGGGCCGGCCGGCGCAGAGGGCGTGGAGGGCGCGGAAGATACGCCAGAAGGAGCGGAAGAGGAGGCATTACGCTGCTTCTGGGCCAGCAGCTCCGCGAGCGAGAGCGGGCGCTTGGACATAGATGGTGGCTTTAACCATCGTTATAATCCCGTCGACTGGCGGGCGAAGAAAGCAGGACATAGGGTGGGCGCTACGTCATGGCTGGCTGCAATGTGATTGTTGTCCGGTTGGTGGGTGGCACGGCCTGCTTCGTGCAGGCATGTGCTGCTCTCGCGCCCGTCGGCAGCGCGCAGCGCCCACCCCTCCGCCTCGTATACCCCTAGGCCAGTTCCGCACCCCCTTTGCCAATGCCTACCAGGAGCTCCACCCTTGCCCAGACGCACCATGGACCGTAAAGTCAGGGCCGCAATGGACAGGGCGGATCGTTCTTTTAACGTTTCCTTTCGTGTTCCAAACGCACATTTTCCTCGTAAGAGACCAGGCGCTGTATCATCGGCGGAGTCTGCATGGATCCCGTGGAGTAAACTTGTCGTCTCCCTCGCCTTTGGAGGCAGACACACGGTCGCTAGCGGCTTCTCGTGGCTCATTGAGATGCACATACAATTTACGACGCAACTGCTGGCGCAGTTGCTGGACGACTTGCATGATGACGAGTCCGAGCAAGAATTTGGCTCAGGAGAAGAAGAGGATGACCAGTACGACTCGGATGGCGGCGAGGAGAATGGATGGTCCGAACGTTTCTTCTGCCTGCTAGAATCGTCACCATCCACGCTCAAGTCGATCGTAAGTTGTTTCATCATCACACACCACACA
This sequence comes from Moniliella sp. 'wahieum', assembly GCA_003971905.1. NCBI lineage: Eukaryota > Fungi > Basidiomycota > Moniliellomycetes > Moniliellales > Moniliellaceae > Moniliella > Moniliella sp. 'wahieum'. The sequence continues at coordinate 10,986 of RSEE01000089.1, read as the reverse complement.
ACTGCTCCCTCCAGAGGACAGAGAAGCCTTACTTCCCTCGGTCCTACTGTCGTGCAACCGGGTTACGTGACGGGGCCAATGCTACAGCCGCGCTGAAATGGAATGATGGACTAGTGGATTGATTAATGCGCGGGGTTAAGGCATCCATCCACCCGCTCCGAAGGCGTTACGGTGTCACTGTCACTGGCCAATGCCTTGGCTCCCCGGCCCGCACTCGGCCACTGTCGGGGCGCTCCAAACTCTCCCTTAATGGCCTGCCAGTTATAAGGCGCTCCCTACCTAGCCCCTGTCCAGGCGCAGGAAGAAAAGTCGTCTACTTCGCCACCACCGCCACCACCACCAGCCCTCCTGCCATGCTTCCCCCGTCGCCGGCCACAGCCCTCCGCCCAGCCGCCCCATCCCGCTCCCCACCGCCACCGCCACCTCCCCAGCACCCGCCCGGCCCCCACTCTCCCCCCCCCGTCGCGCATCCTTGTTGTCAGCCCGCGCACCGGCCTCTCCGTACCCGCCTACCCCCCCCCCACCGCCACCTTGGCATCCTCTCCAGCCCCCTACTGGACCAGCATGCCCGAATACCCATCCCCCTTCTGTGGAGGACATCGATTCAAGACGTCGGCCATGCGCTGCCCCAAGGAGGCAGAGAACGAGGTGGATGCACTGGAATATGGCTTGGAAGGCATGCAAATCGAACCGGACGATGATGAGCCAACACTGATGGCCGTGGAGGAGGATTTGAATTGGCCTCGCTCCCCTCGCTCAGCCCATCACCGATCGTCGCATTTCTCACACCGCCTGGGCACACTCCGTTCTCCCGACCGTTCCGGACGGAGCGAAGGCAGCACAGCCTCAGCTTCAGTCCCGGATCCCTCGGCACACTAGCCACATCCGTCCCAAGCGCATGTCCCAGTCTCACAGCCTACGTGGTCCAGGATCCTCCTCATCCTACGATCCCTTGCGGGGCAAAGAAGGAAGCTATCGGTGGCGAAGCACGGAAGGCGCCCCAGCTATTCCAACTACAAGTACCCTGCTGCGCCGTATTCCCCTCGACGGTATTCTCATGCAAGCAGCAGGGGCTTCCCGTCTCCCGTTGCCGCCGACGCCGATGCCGTGTCGGCGGCAACGATCCTTGCCAACTCCAGTGGAAGACAGCGCACCTCGCTAGACAGCGACGAGGCAGACGAGGAGGGGCCCGAGTGCCTTGGGATGCTTTCCAACCAGGACACGGGTGCTTTGGTACATCGGCCGAGTGCCCCATCGAATCCCAGTTGGGGATACGGTTACGGTCCCACCCCCTCCTATCCTGCCTGTCGCGATCCTCAACTTTGGCTTCCTCCTCGTTCCCTACCACGATTCCAGCCTACTTTCCGCCAGGACGGAGGACGACAGTGACTCCATCTCTGGCAGTGAAGAGTATGTACCGCCTTCATCTAGTACATGCTCCCCTCCTCCTGGTCGGGAGGTGAGCGTGCCTCCACCACCTCCAGCGAATGTGCCCCCTCATGGGGATTGGGCAAGTGCAGCCAAGGCAGTCAATGCGATTCGGTCTTCAATGGGTGGAAATGCAAGCTGTCCAGCGTTTGTGACCAAGCTCTGGTACTTGATGGATACGCCCGCTTTGTATCAAAAGTACATCCATTGGTCTCATAATGGAGACCAGATCATAATTGTGGCGGATCCCGCGATCAGTACTGAGTTTGCCGCTCACGTCCTTCCCACCCCTATCGTCACAACAACAATGCTTCGTTTACCGTCAGTTGAACGTACGTCCCTCTCGTCAAACGTCCTTCTCTCCCATCTGTGTGCATTTCTGACGCTGATTGAAACGATAGTTATATGGTTTCCAACGAATCAGCAACACACGACCGCTTGCTCCAGCGAGATCCAGTTGGCCGTGAGCAAGAACTTGCTCTCCCCTCTCGTCAGCAAACCAGGCAATCAAGCAGCGGTGACGGCCCACGCTATCCAAGCCAGAGCCGAGGAAGAAACTTCCCTGCACCCCACCTCGACTTTGGCCACCACGTTGACCGCCGAAGCATCGGCAGCAAAAGCCACCGCCGCTGCTCTCACCCCGGGCTTGACTGCCTTGACACTCTACGGGTCCCATCACTGCTTTGCCCATCCTCATTTTCACGTGGGCATCAAGATTGGCTGCCCCTCCTCAAGCCCAAGAGCAGTAAGAAACCTAAACGGACCGAGGAGGGGGAGGAAGGGAACTAGGCTAAGCTGGTATTCCCTCGCACCTTTCTTCCCCCCTCCTTCCCCAGTGCTATTGTAGATACGAACATTTAGAACACTACTACACGCAGTGTGTACGCTTCACGACTCGATGAGCTTGTTTCTCCATCATTGTTTCCTTTGGGGATGGGACATGCGATTGTATATCATGTTTGATCTTGAAGCATATAAACAATCTAGCCAATCGATCGATGGCCGATGGACGGGAGGCCTGATTGAATCGACCCCTTTTTGGCCTCCAGAGACTGTAAAAGCTGAAACGGCGGGTTATCAGTCGAGGGGTACTTCCTCCAATTCCCTTTTCCGAGGCTAGTTCAGAGGCTCCTGGCATCATGAAACGCTCGAACCTACGATGTCCCACTTATGTCGACGATATCCCTACTTTTTTGGGAACGAAGCGCAACAGTACACACAGTCATCGAGATGTGGCTTTACCGTGTCAAACGTGTTTGCGACGAGCATGGTCTCTCACAGGCGAGACATCGACAAGATTCTGGAAGCAGTCGACCACTTCACCGCCTCCATGCAAGAGTAGATGTCAGAGGCTACTCCCACGAGATCTATTATAATGACGGCGAACCCCGCACTCCTGGTACCAAGACCGAGATTTTTGCGCACGCCGAACAGCTATAGTTCAAGAAAGCAAACATTGCCACTTTTAGAGATCGAGACCCTAATGCATCCCACCGTCAAAAGGGCCTTTGACAAAATACTTTTTACTCCTGTTAAGGGCCGCGTTAGATCCGAGATAGTCGGAATCCAAGCTAAGGCCCGCTGCTCTGCACATGCCCAGTGGAGCGCGCTCCGCAGTCCAACCAAGTGTGATGATGGTTATGGATAAATTGGGTACGGTGGCTCGCGAGAGGCCATGCATCCGCGCGACAATAGACGGCCCCCGCCCAAGTCCATGTCGGATGGCCTAAATAAGGCCACCGAGTTGTCAGTATCTTTGCGACGACTGTCGCCTCCGTCCCCGCTTTTCCCTTTCCCTTCTCTGTTGCGCCTGCGGCAACCAACCCATCTTTAACCACGTCAATAATTTCCCGTACCACAGCTTATCGCGTGGGTTCCTTTCTAGCCACGTCGACAGCCGTCCCTGTCCAGTCTCAGCTATGGCACAGTGTTTGGCCTCATCCACTGCCTCCTCCCGTCCCTAAGCCCGGATGTTTCAGACACACATTACTACGGCCCAAGCCGGTGTATACTCAGCCTAGCCACACGTACAGCCGCCTCGGCTTTTTTTTGCGCCCAAAAAGGCCTCTCCTCGTCCCTAGTTCCACTCGCATATACCAACTTAGCCCAAGCCCGAAACTACCGTGAGTGGACCAACCGCCTCCTCAGGGATTGCAACCCATAAAAACCCGGACGAGTCCCCTGCTCGTAGTATATAGTCTTTGCGACGCAGCGATTCTGACACAAACATCTGGCGCCCCAATCTGACGTGGCTTCAGATACAAGGCTTATTCGATCCACATTCACCGCAAGTATAGTCGCTCCTACGGGTGGGAGGCAGTCTGTCACAGTGAGATGGAGGAAAGGCAAACAGCTATACTGGATACTTCTGATGGGGACAGTCTGAAGGTATATGCACCTCAGAAGGAACAGGGCTGAGAGGGGGACACGACTGATAGGAATTAGACCGCAGTGCCCAAAGGGGCTTAGCCACCACTCTCCAAGGGCCCCCTAACACGGCATTCCATTGAAGTTGGACAAAATAGGAAAGAGTGTGTGATATTGTCCCAGTAAGCCACAGGACCCTTTTGTGTCGGTCCAGACCCCTTCTCTTTCACAATATACTAGTGCTTCCCGCTCACCCAGGACTTCGTTCGCGGGAGAAAGAGGTCGTACTTCGTGCCTAAATAATTACCCAGCAATAAACTCTCATCCCCAACATCACCGGCAGAGGGCAACACACCTCCTCCAACTTGATGACAAGTACTCACACTTGAAACTTCCGCCGGCAAAACAGAGCTTCTTGCCTCTTCATTCCCGCCTCATAATACCGATGACGACGAGAACCGGACTCGGCTTGAGGACTGTCAGGAGACGGAGATGGGGGAAGGGAAGCAGATGGATTGCATACATCTATGGACGCAGAGGAGGTATATGACCTCCTCAGGAAGGGGGCACAGTCGTCGGAGAGGTGGACACAGGATCTCCCAACTGATAGGAATCACGCCGTAGTGTCCATACGGGCCTAGTGGGCAAGAGCCCCCTAGCATGATGCATGATGTGATTCTGACAAGGACAGACGCTTCATCCAGCATTTATTGAGGAGGACGTGCCTCCACACTGCATCTTTTCACAGCGGATTTCAAAAAGAGGTAAAAAATATAAGCGATGTCCAGGAGCTGACATCGGCGACGTGTTTGCATGATTTGAGGAAAATGATGTCAGCGACGTCGAAAAGAGGTCGTTGATGTCAGCGACGGCGCAAAAGAATGCAAAAAAGTACCCTCGAAGACGATTGCATGCACTGCATTCGATGGTGCTAGGATGAGTAGTAGTATAATATGTAATATCAATGGTAACCCAGGGAGAGCGAGCATAGGAGGATCAAATTCGTCAGATACATCGCCCATGGGCACGTCAATGACGTTTCTGACGTTCAAGGGGGTGCCGTCGGCGACATGACTGACCTGCAGGGGGATGACATCGAGGACATATCTGACGTTCAGGGTGGTGACATCGACGATGTCACTGGCCTGCAGCGTGCTGACAGAATTGCCTCACCCACGGCAAATTACTCCTCCGATATTTTTGAAGGTATTTTTTATATGTTATTAAACATAAATGATGTCTTTTCGTGATCCGCTGTGTTAGTACCGCTACTCATTTCCTAGCGAAGAGGACACAAAGTATAACAGAAGGCAGTACTGTCACAAAACGACTAAACGTAGTCGGAATCGGACAGACTCCCCGGAAATACGTCCTTCCCTTCATTGGACACCAGCCAATGCTTGCTTCTTCCATCGAAGGGGATGATGAGATGGGCTAGAAGCCTTTGTATCTTTACTGCTTGGATGTTTGCTGGCTAGGGCACAGCATGACGTAGTGACCACTCTGCCCGGAACGAAGTACAGGATAGGATGGGCTGTGAGTTTGGCTCAGTCTCCATCACAGCACAATCCAGCCATAAACAGCTCCTCTCTCCCAACTCGGTGACTTATCATTCCTTGGAGTCACATGAATGCACTCAATTCAAATGGATGTTGCCCTTTTACCCCAGGGATTGCAACAGGTCAACATTGTACTCCTGAATCCCATCGATCGTTATATCCATGATCATTCTCTCAGAAGAAGAGCGCCTCAAGCCTTTCCACCATTTATCCTCTGGATGCAGCCAATCGGGCCAAACCCTTGGTGCCACCCTGTGAGATATGCATCGAGTCGCCTTCCGCCTTGTCTCTGAAGCGGATGCTCCTCTTTGCAAGCCACGAGCGTCTTCACTTCCAAACCGAAGGTAGCACACATGGATACGATCATGTATGATAGACACGAGTATTGAACCATTATGCCATAAAACTCGTCAGTTCAATCTCTGTAAATATATTGTTTGTGCTTGGTGGTATAATCGCGTTGTCAAGATGAAAGGGAATAATGCCTGTTTCGTACGTCCCTTGTCGCCCTCCCTCTCTGCCCAAATACCAGAAATGTATACACATTCCCGGCAGTCGACTAGGGAATGTGTATGCCCATATGTAGCGTAAGGACCAAGTTCGTGCAACCTCGGGAACGCGGTTGACATCTTATTATGGGCATTGCTCGCCCACCGTACATTGGTCACATAAATGTCAGAATGGTCCAAAGATGGACTGCCGAATCCGGAACGTGTTAGGGGGGGGACAATGGCGCTAAATGGATTAAGCTTATCCAATAACGAATACTCAGGTTTCCGCATGCCCAGTCGTCCACCGCTCAAATGATTAATATTTATGTCGCATACAAAAGGAATGGAGCCGAAAAAGTAGCCTCGGGGCCGCGCCATATCATTAGCGTGTACATGCACAGATATGGTCAAGTTGCACATTCTAAAACACAGACCAGGTCAAGCAAATGAAAAGGGAAACCTTGAGTGCTAGAGATAGGCCGCCCTTTTGAGAATTGCAGGACAACTACAAGGACCATCAACATTTTGTTGATCGAAGTTCGACGCGAAGGCTAGTAGTAACTCTAGTAACAAGACAGGAGAATACCAACACCGGCCCCTTTGGGTCAGACCTCTGGTCGGTGTAGTACTGAATGGCACTGCATTGGCTAAGCGACAGCTATTACATTTCATCATCGCTACCAGCAACTTGCTCTCTGTGGTTGCTGACCAGCATAAGAGGGTTTGAAAACAATGCAGTTGAACTCGACAAAACTGAACTCTCATACTCTTTTCGTATGCTTGTGATCAGAATGCCCGTTTGCAGTGGATTTCTTTGTTGTGAAAGCGCAACTCAAAGCATGCACCAATTGCACGGGGAGTACAATCAAGGAATATGGCCATACGCACCTTGCATGGTCAATTAGTCCTTGATCCACCGTTGCGGGACCAGTTGATGGTCACTATGGTTTCTATATGGCATCTATATGGATAGGTAACATCACATTCGTAACTCGCCTGTGCCCAATTGTAATATCAGTACGCCATAACAAGGATCGTTAATTTAATGCCTCCGGCCTGTCATCGCAACAGTGATCGCCTTGCCAGTTTTGATGTGTAGTACAGCAATTAGTCCACCCACCCCACCCCCCGTGGTCAAAGCAGCGAACGCTGCCAGATATGACAACGCGGTTAGGGCTTGTGGATATTATCTCCTTGTTAGAGCTTTGACAATCGTAATTGCGCATGTAACCATCGAATAATGTGTTACTGTGACATGGGAAACTAGAGGGTAGCCGATCAACCATCCTCCACACTCGTTCTTTTTTCCCGCCCTATCGCCTTATGCCCACCGTTGCAGTCTATTACACCGTCGGGAAACATTAATCAACCTTAGGGTCACCATGGCTTAGTGCCATGGCCTGTTTTACCGTTGCAATAGCTGCATCGGTGTGTGTTGTCAGTCTTGCCAATCATGATATGGCTGTTTTGGCATTGCCACTAACCATGTGTTAGTGTGCAACTCGGGAGCACTGGTGAACCAACTTTCAAGAAGTCTCACATTCGTGACACCAGAGCTGCTTGATATGGGAAAGGCACATTGTCCAGAGGCATGCCAATGAGGAAGTCAGCCAGGATATGCCATCGTGATACCGTAACTGGTCGACATCATGTGGTTGAAATACTCGGTGGTCCCGAGTCAGGAGGCGCCATGACCTCAGTACCACTACGGACCGTCTTACGTGGTATATAATAATCCTCCATTCCATGCAGCCTGAATGATATTATCGGCATCTCGAACAGGTCCCCCTCTTTGAAGAAGCTACAGAAGGATATTGCATGGTGGACCATCCGGACGAACTGCATGATGCTGCCCCTCACAAATATTGACTGAGTTGTGGCTGAGGCTTGTACCCTGAACAGAAGGGATAGACGTGGCTGCACTTGTGGCAACGCTTTTGTGAGCCACGGATGAAGGCGTGGTAACATGCCTGGAGCCTCCGGGCGTTGGGAACGGGTAGAGGCGGTGGAGGACAAACACTGCCAGAGCTGGTGCTCAACGGCGGCGGCGGAGGACGTGGCTGGAAAAGGAACCTATGCGATAAGCTAGTACGCAAACTCGATGCGACTGAAGCAAAGCTCGCGCAATGGGCGGATGAAAAACTGGGACACAAAGTTGGAAGATGAGGAGGTAACTAAATGGAGACAAGCTGTTGCAAGACGACGAGACACTACTATCAGTGAAGACGAGATTGCCTGTAAAGAATCAATGGGCTGTGTAAAGGGGCAGGAGTTAACTGGGCAGGAAAGACGGGAAGGGTCGACAATGGAAGGTGCGGAAAGGCTCCCCACCACAACCAAAAGGGTACAGCCGCTACATTTAAAGGGGAAGAAGGACACGATAGTAGGGGTGGAGAAAGGACATAAAATGTCAAAAGAGGCGTGGTTGCCGCAGGCACAAAGGAGAAGGACAAAGTAAGCAGTGCCGGCGTGACTATCGTCGCAATGATACCGGGAACTTGGTGGCCTCATTTTGGTCAACTGACTTCGACTTGAGCGGGGGGCGACTATTGTTGCGCGGATGCGTGGCCACTAGTCAGACCATTCATTGTATACCTGATTTAAGCAACCACATCAGCAAACTTTTGGTTCGACTTCGGAGCGCGCTCTTCTGGGCATGTGCACAGAGCAGGCGGGAGCCTTAACTTGGATCAGAGCATCTCAAATCCAATGCAACCCGTAACAGGAAACAATGATTACTTCGGGATTGGGCGACTCGCGGCAGCGTGGCACAGAGCAGTGACGTGGGGCATGTAAGATGGGTTGACATTGACACATCCTCCGTCGCGGAAGATTTGATCCCGTTTATCGCCGCGGTTCTTGTGGTTCCGATTCGGTTCGCCCTGATGGTTGAGCGTTGAGCGCTTACCGGTAATGCCAGAAGCCGAGGGGGCTTGGTACTGGACAATCCCATCGTTATAATGGAACTCACCACGGATCCCTCTTCCCAAAGTCAATGATAACGAGGAACATCAATGAGTTCTAAAAGTCATGACCACGGCGAGAAGTCACAGAGGGTTCAGAAGGTGGTAATCAACGATATTAGGGTGGCTAGGGATATCCAATACTAATGTCAGACCAATAAAGGATTTCAGCCGAACTATATAAAGGGAAGACAGCAGGGATTTTGGGAGATCATAGATATCGACGGTATAAAGCCTTTGAGGGGGATCATACAGCGTGTGTCACGGGCCGGCGCCGCCAGGGGGGTCGCCCTGGGGGTTTTGTTACAATCCCTTAGGCGACGGTAGGTCGACTCACGGTACTAGTTTCGGGCTTGGGCCAGTGGTTGGTGTATCCGAGCGGAGCTAGGGACGAGGAGGAGGCCTTTGGTGAGGCGGCTGCTCGTGCAGCAAAGCTGCGTCTGCACCGGCTTGGGCCGTAGTAACGTGTCTGAAGCCACCGGGACTTAGGGACGGGCCCGAGGAGGTAGCGGCGGACAAACACTGCCTCAATCAGTGAGACTGGAAATCGACGCGGCCAGAGGAGGGCTCGCGCGACTGCCAGACTGACGGATTGCTGGAGGACGAGGTCGGAGATGTCGGACGCTAACAAGAGGAGGCTGCCTGTACTGAATCAATTGGCTGGAAAACGGGCAAGAGTCGGACAGGATAGGCGGGAAGGACGAGGATACAGGGTGGACGAGAGCCTGGGATGACGAGAACTTATGGAAGGTGTGGGAATAATGGATCTCCATCAACCAGGGGTACAGGCAAGATCAAAAGGGAAACGGGTACAAGAGGGAGTGTAGAAAAGACATGTCAAAAGCGGGGGTGGTCCCGCAGGCGCGACCGAGAAAGGAAAAAGGAAAAGGAAACGGGGACGGGGGGGCGGTCGTTGCAACGGCACTGGAGGCTCGGCGGCCATATTTAGGTCAGCCGACTTGGACTTGGCCGGGGCACGACTACTTGCTTCACACCTGGTGCAACTTGCTTCACACCGAACTCTTCTGGGGAGATATGACCTGCAAGTCAATATTGGCAGCCAAGTGAACAATTGTGGAGAGACGCCTCGTTAATTTGGGTGACAGAATGACACTGTAATGGTGTTTTCTGCATGTATCCAACTGCGTGATGTATGTTTCGTATTATATAATACCTGCTCGAAGGTGACATGTTTGGACCACATATATGTAGAGATTGCGAACGATGACAAGCTTCAGCGATGGTGGTAGTGGCGGCTTGAGTGCCCGCCTTCAATGGTCATCTACAATCGAGTTCGCAAAAGTGTTGGTAGTGAGGGATTTGAACTATAAGATGTGCGATATAGTCCCTTAAACACTGATCGTTCAGGCGCATAAGAATAGGACCTGCGGCAAACGCATTGTTGAGGCAGCCGGGGGTAATAGCGACTTGGAGAGAGTAGATCCATATGTGTGGATGGGGCACATGGCGAACTGTGTGCCATATAGTTGTCTTCTGGTAGGGTGAAGCGAGCCCCTTTTGTACAGTAGAACGTTAGTTGTCGGCGGCGCGTTCTGATGGTCCATATACATTTAGTCGACAACACCGAATGCGCACGAGGCGGCACGGATACTAGAAAAGTGACGGAAGAGTAACGTTGGAGAGAGGATTCATCGATTCATCCTTCGCAAGTCCACCACAATCTGTTACCAACTCAGACATATCTAGGTAAAAATAAAGGAGGCCACATGTCTAACCCTACGACTTCAGTTGATGGCGACGTTGCATAAGATGGATTTCGGCGCCTCGCTTTTGCTGATGAATGTCTTTATATGCTATCAAGACGGATACCCATCGAAGATGATTGAATCCAATAGCTGTATCCTGAAGTTAATAGTAACAGCTGGTCCGTGACCGGGGATGCGTATGCCAGAAGCGAGTCAAGCTGCCGTGATGCCACAGTTCAAAATCACTTATTGGCTATGAGTAGTCCCGGCTCTCGTGGACAGGGGAAAAGGGTGGCAGAGTACGGTAATTGCGGGAGTAAAAGCGGCAGAGGGAAGCAGCTATTGGCCTACGTCTCCCGGTAAGTCTAATGGACAACAGAGGCTGAAGATGATGGTTCGAAGACAGGATGCGGGACTAGGCCCAGGACAGGAGGAAAAAGGAGAAGAAGAAGAAGAAGAAGAGAAGAAGAAG